>JARYGA010013502.1:0-20192 GCA_030545235.1 Helianthus tuberosus
AGAACTCTTGCATCATTTGGTTCTTCAACTCATCCCAAGACAATCCGAAAGCTGCATCGTTTCCTCTTTTGTTTCTCTCGGTCGTCCACCAATCAAGAGCGCGGGATTGGAAGATGTCGGTAGCATTGACGGTGCGCAGGTTTTCTGGACAACCACTCTGGCGCAGGGTGACTTCGATAGAATCAAACCATTGAAACATGGCCGTAGGACCATCTTCTCTGGTAAACTCTTTTGGTCCGCAGGCTTTGAACTTCTTGAAGCTAAAAGCAGCCTTAGGAGTATCAGTCCTGGACTCTTCTGAGGACTTGCTTGCATTCTCGTTCAGTTCACTAACGATTTGTGGGATGACTTTCGCCATTTTCTTAGAGACGAGAGCGGCGATGCGTTTGTCATCATGGTTTTGGCGAGCGGCTCGGGAGTGGAATGATCCAAACGACGACATTGTCTACAACAGACATCGGCATAGGACTCAAACACAACTTCGATAAAATCTAATATAGTCTATAGTATCCTCTCATGCAGCTCTATATAAAGCTCAGGAACACAGTCATTCACAATATCACGTAGGCACGTAACCACAGAATCACATAAGCACATAAACACATAAACTAACCTAAGCACATATGTTGCACGTATTCACTTATCCTTCACAGCACATATAGCGATTAAGTATAGTGATTGCGATTAGCGAGTAGCGATTGCGAGCATAGACTGGCGATTTGTTAGCGTTTTGAGGTAAATGTGCAGTGCGAGTGGTGCATGTGGATCAAAGCGAATAGAGAAAAGCGAGTAAATCACCAAAAATCAAAAACACGTAATCACATAAAATCCACATAAAATCGATAAATTACATAGTTAGCGGCGGCAGTTTCCAAAATCGAAGCACATAAAATTGAGGATATATTGTCTCGGGTATGTGTAGACATCGACTACCCAAAGTGATTCGACTATTCACAAGGAGCCTTAGTACACACTTGGCTTTCTGGACTGTGCTCTTGCTTCAATTTGAGCGATCGGCACGCATCCTTCCAGCTATGGTGTGACTTCAAGTCGTTGGAGTCCGTCGAGACTTTGGTGAGAGTTTTGCAAAACCATAATAAAGAGCGGAATAAGTCATCGAGATTCGGGTTTCACCCCTAACTCAACGACTATATCCCTGTTGATGAAGTAGAGGGGAAAATTTGCGTCGAGGTGTGGATTTCACTCCTGATTCAACGTAAATTCTCGTGTATATAGTAAAAATAGCATGTCGAATGAGTGATCCGGTCGAGAGTTTGCAGTTTTCACACCTAATCTTAACCAGTTCATCCGTCTGTGTGTGTGTTCAGCCTTAGGAAAGACTGATCTTGCGCGGAACTGTAGTATGTGATGTTCGCGCAAGAGTGTAGTGTTCAGCGAGCGCAAGCGAGGGATAGCGTGAAAGCTCATGCAATACCCATACCGGGTATGCACAAGTCAGTCTGTTGGTGATTAAACTATAGACTAGGTCGTTTCTAAGACGTCAACCCAGACTAGGTCGAGTCTTACCTAATTCCCTATAGTTATGGCTCTGATACCAATCTGTCAGACCCCAACCGATGACGGAAACATCGGGGCATGGCACTGAGCGAAACAGATTGTCCAGGAGAATCCATAACAACTATTTGTTATAATATATTAAAGGTTTATGTCCCATACCACAAACATATAAAATAAAAATAGTTATTACAGACTATGTTCTCATAGACAAATATCCATTCCGACAACTCAGATTTATTTAGGTTTGTTTCTAAGACTCCACCCTAGCTTGATTCCCACATAGCAGCAAAACACAAGCATCCTAAACACCTGTCATATACGTTAAAATAGCGGTCAATACACATAGTGTAAAGGTGAGCATACAAGTTTAATAGTAATAGTAGAGTTCGAAATCGTTTACGCATAACCAGCATGTAACATGTATAATGCGAAGCTAGTAGGTTATCGACAATGAAATATGAACAGACTAGACTGCGAGTTGTAGAATGCGCAACACATATCACCACTGTGACATGTGAGAGGTAACCTTAACAACCCCTGTCCACGACAGGTGCTGAGTCCAAACAAATAGTAACAAGTAACATGCAATAACGGTCAGCGTGTAAATAGTGTTTGCGTTGTGTGTTCGATTGTGATTTAGAATAAGTAACGTATGTAACATCCAAAAGTGCGTAAAGCAAAAAGGGACCGAGTATACTCACAGCAGTGGAAGTAATGGATTGAAGGGAGGGCTAGAATGATTAGCCTGAACAGTTAATGATAGCATAAGCGAAGAGCGGTGCATAAAATGGTGAAAAGTGACCAAGTGTCGAATGGTAATCCGATCAGATGGCAAACCAATAGGATGGTCACTCGATCGGATGTCAATCCGTTCAGATGGTCATCCGATCGGATGGCCATTTGGTCAGATTGATATTCGTTTGGAAAGGATATGTTTGTGTATGATGGCTTTGAAGTTTTCATTGTAGCATTTTGAAAACAGAGAAGTATCTCTACCCTTCAGGTCGATCGATCGAACGGCCGATCGATCGAACGGTCGTTCGATCGTGTAGCGATCTGATTGGTAGGATATTTAGTGACAACAAGTTCACAGCAGGATGGTCACTCGATCGGATAGCAATCCGATCAAATGGCAATCCGTTGGAGCTAACTTATGCATTGAACATGTTGAAAATTGTTTAAGTGTTGAACCTCAAGTGCAATCAGATCGGATTGCAGTTCAGATGGATGGCAATCCGATCGGACAACAATCCGTCCCAACGCATCTGATCATTTTGAACTTGTTTATTTTGAAAGTTTGCGGTTTGTTCGAAACTGTTTGACAACGTACTAAACAAAAGAACCTCGTCAAGTCCCAAGTCGTCTGATCGAACAGGAATCACCCAAATCCGATCAGTTTACTGGTTCGTGACGGTTGTTCTTGTTTAACCCGAAATCAGTTATCTCGTTGATAGTAACCAGGTCTTGAACCAACTCATCACTAAGAAAGAGTAAAAGATCAGAACGAGCTCCGGTTCTACTAGTTTTGAGTGCATTGAGTGTAAAAGAGTTGAAAGAAAGTTGGAAAACCATCTTTCAATCCTTTCCACTTTGAAAATGTTTAGATCTATGCAAAATCATTGTTCAATCATGTGGAAATCCCTCAGATCTGAGTTGTTCTTGGTGGAATGAGGCCAAAGCTTGAAGTTCATAAGAACTCCATGACGACGTCACCCTAGAACGCCTCAAATCCATTGATTTCACAGTTAAAAGTTAAGATTCAAAGGTGAAAAAGATGAAGAAGTGCGTGTAGATCATAGAAGTACAAGATTTGAGTTGAAAACTTACAAGAATCGCGAGAAATCGAGAGAAAGATGGGCTGGAGCGAGTTGGTCGAGGGAGAAGGCTGTCACATCACAAATGATGTGACAGGAGGGTATTTATAGGGTTTCCAAAAGAGGAAAGTGCACAAGTGTCGAATTGGCCACCGATCGGATGGCGGTTCAATCGGATGGCAATCCGATCGGATGGCCACTCGATCAGTTGGCCATTCGATCCAGGTGTCTGGTGTTTTGAGTTTTGTCGTTTCGATTAGTGTGTTGAGCGTTGCGATGCGATTCGAGCGAGCGATGTGATAGTATTACTTGTTAGTTACACAAATAACCTAACTACTATATCTAACATACAATCACTATAAATAACTTGCGTTTAGCGTTTGCGATTAGATTGCGATGCGATAGAATGCGATTGCGATTAAACACCTCAACATAAACATAACATGCACAAGTAACACATAAAAAGCACACACACGAAAAACAATATCCAGAACGCATAATTCTAGTTGCGAAGGCGATAGCGATGCGATTAACGATTAAACCTCGATTACTAATAGATACTCCACATAATACAACTAAAGCAATTAAATAGAAAGGGTTGTTTACAAGTCATTACCGTACAATCTGTAGTTAAGCATGGAGTGACAGATCACAATTAGCAATCTTTTCTTCCTTTGACTTTAACTTTGACTTGTACTTTGACTTCCGAAAAGCGGGTTGTTACATGAAGGCTTCTTCTGCTTCCTCGGTCCATCTGAAGTCCTTTTTGTTTATGCACCCTTGAAGGGTTTTGAAAAAAGGAAGGGACTTTTCTTCCAGCTTGGAGGTAAAACGCTTCAAGGTAGCCAGCTTACCATTCAAGCTTTCAACCTCCTTTTTACTTTGTGGGGATTTTGTATCCAGGATAGCTTTGACCTTGTTGGGGTTGGCTTTTATGCTTTGCTTGCCTACAATGAGCCCCAATAACTTGCCTTCTTCAAAACCAAATGAACACTTCACAGGGTTTAGCTTCATGTTTATCTTCCTGAGGTTTCGAAATGTTTCTTGAATATCATCAAGCATTTGGCCCTCAGTCTTGCTCTTGATTACCAAGTCATCCACATAAGATTCCATGTTTTTAGCTATTTGTTCAGTGAATGCCTTGTCCACCAATCGTTGATAGGTTGACCTTGCATTTTTTAGGCCAAAAGGCATCTTTTGATAGCAAAACATACCTTTATCCGTATGGAAGGCCTTCTTTTCCTCATCCTCCTTTTTCATTTTGATTTGGTGGTAGCCTTTCTAAGCAGCAAGGAAGCACTTGAATGGGAAGCCTGTGAGCGAGTCTACGTTTAGATTAATTTTAGGCAAAGGATAGCAATCCTTTAGACAGGCTTTGTTCAAGTCTTTGAAATCGATGCACATTCTCCATGACCCATCGGGCTTCTTGACCATCACAGGGTTGGCTATCCAAGAGTGATACTTAACCTCTCGGAGTATGCCACCTTATACCAACCCTTCAACTTTTTTGCATGCCGCTAGGCTTCAATCTGGGGCTAGACTTCTTTTCTACTGAACAATGGGTTTCACGTTTGGTGGGATCTTGAGCTCGTGTTTGGCAATATCCCAAGGGATGCCAGTCATGTCATTAGGACACCATGTAAAGATGCCCATGTTGTGGGTCAGCAACTTCTTGAGGTATGAGAGAGTTTCTTGGGTGAGGTTGGTGTTAACTTTTATCCTTTGTTGGGGATGTTTAGGGTTAATGGCCCAACCTTGTTCTTCATCTTCGTTCTTTCCTGAGCTTTCCCCTTCAACCAGGAAGGCTTCCTGGGTAGGTCGAAGGGTTACACTTCCTCTTTTGGTGGGGAACTTGACAATGACTTGGCCAACAGAAACAACCATACTGAACTCGCTTTGGCCTGGCCTCCCTTTGATAACATCGTAGGTAGAAGGCATGTTGATCACAATGAAGGTGAGTGGTTTGGTTCTCTCCATTTCACCTTCTTTGAAGCAAACGTCAAGTGTTAGTTGGCCCAAAGGCTTGATGGGGATATCGGCGATACCTTTGATGGATGACTCAGCTGGCTGAAGCCTTGAACGCTTCTCGTTGCTGAGTTGGTTGAAATACTTTTCGAACACTATCTCCGTTGCTACTCCTTTGTCGATATAAGCTTTGCTCGTCTTCAGGGTTCCCACGATGGCTTCTACTACCAAAGGGTTCAAGTGAAGTCCCTTTTTTGGTGGTGGGAAGCATAAGCATTGAAGCACCCAAGCTTCTAAGCGTTGTCGCTTGGTGGGGGTTTCTTCACCAACGTTCACCATGTTTATTTCCTTGTTTTTTCCATCACCCAATTTTCCTTTCACCCATTTAACAAGGTGGGCAAGCTCTCCAGATTTGACGAGTTCCTCGATTCTCTTTTTGAGTTGGAAACAGTCATTGGTGTGATGGCCTTTTTCCTCATGGAACTCACAAAACTAAGTAGAATTCTCATTCCTTTTGCTTTTGGGCAAGGGTCTGGGCGGTCGGAATCTATGCTTAACCTCTTCAGTAACAAGGATTTCCTGAGGAGTTTTGGTTAAGGATGTGAAGTTCATAGCCTTATCCCTGCTCGAAGGGTTCCTGCCTTCAGACCCTCAAGGATCTGAGTTCCTGGAGCGTCTATCGTAAGAACCATAGTCGCTTCTTTTTCTGTTGGGGCTGTTATTTCTCCAGCTAGGATCCCTCTTTCTTTACCCCTTGATGTCAACCGCCTCTTTGTGACACCCCAGGAAATCCACGCAACCTAACTAGCTTCCTCAGTAACTACATGCTAAATTTCGGGACGAAATTTCTTTCAATTGGGGATGATATGACAACTCGTATTTCAGAACTTGTCTTTGTGTTTAATGTAACGTGTATGAACTCTATGTGACTAATTGATATGTTGGTTTTAATGAATAAATGTTACATGTTATGTGAATGTGTGTAATGTACGTATATAATGTAATCGCACAACACTAGTCCAATCGTACAAGCTCATTCGGGCCACACTCTTTGTACTCGAAACCCAAGGGCAGCCCATGAAGGGTTCGGCCACTCTCTCAGCGTGTATAACACCTAGGGTGTTAGTATAAATCCTACACTTCACCAAAACACACTGTTAGGATCGGAGGCTCTAATGATTGTGTTAGTTTGTATAAATTGAACAAATCATCAGAAATGAACAAGGTTTAAGTGCAGCGGAAATGAATAACAAACTCTGTAAACACAATCAAAGGAGAATATAGTTTGATAAACATTTGCTTTCCATAGAGTCGAAAGATTACAATTCAAAGCAAAAGATTACAATACAAGCTTACAAACTAAACTCCCCCTCAGCCTGATACTTCAGCGGTTGGTTGCACAAGATGAAAGGATTGAATTGAGGAGAAGAACTCACTCAAAACGATCAAATGTAACAGTACAGAGTACTGTTCCATTTAGAGACAATCCAAACCACTGAGGCATCTCAGCTGACGTCACCATGAAAGCGACGTCTAATAGCCTAACAACTTGTATCTAGTGTTCTTATACGAACACTGCTAATCTTAACCACTGACTATACATAAAACAGATGACATAAACTACTGCTCTCTCTTTACATCAGTGCTTTCCTCAAGGTTGATCAGTCCTTGATTTGGCAGTACTTTGTCATCAGTAGATTGTACCAGCAGTGCTTAGTTCTCAGCAGTCTTCTGGCTTCATCAGTAGTTTTGAAGAACATCAGCAGTTGTATCCGGGCAGTGGATATAAGACCATCAGATGTCATAATCACTTTCAAGGGAGAAGACTTAGTGTAAATAGTTGCTTATTTCGAATCCACTAAGTGAACAAGTTTTGGCTTTCATTATCTGTTCCTCTGGTAGGGTTTGATCCTAACAATCTCCCCCTGGAACAGATAATGCCAAAACACTTCATTATTTTGGATCTTTATTCCTCATCAGAAGTTCCCTTGCTTGTCTCTTAAATTCTTCTTCAAATTCTTTGGAACTCGTGTCATCCTCATCCCTGCACAATGAAAGTTCAAGAAGATCCTGCAAATCTTCAACACTAAGGCCTAGTGCTTCTTTCCTTGATATGTACTTCATCTCACCATTGGATCTGACCAGGGTCAATACGTTGGTCTTTTGATCAGACATCCACTTTAGTACTTTTGAACCCAATGGGTTTCTTGGGAGAGATTTATTTTCTGATGAGCTTTGAGATTTTGGCCTTGTAAAGAATTGTAGAGCAGTATCCTGAGCTTCAGACATTTGTTTGAAAGCCTTTTCTATGACTTCATTTGCTGCAGCTATGTCTTCTGCAACTTCTTTTTCAATCAGCTCTTGTCTTTTCCTTTGTTCAAGTTCAGTGTCTGAGATATCTGCTGCAGGTTTGGTTAATACCTTTTTGAACTGGTTTTGAAGTCTCACTGAGCTTTCTTCTTTTAGATCCATTTTCTTGATGGCTTCTGTGAAGGATAGGTTTATCTGCTGATGTGAGCAGTGTTTTAAGATCATCCAGCTGTTGTT
This sequence comes from Helianthus tuberosus, assembly GCA_030545235.1. Lineage (NCBI taxonomy): Eukaryota > Viridiplantae > Streptophyta > Magnoliopsida > Asterales > Asteraceae > Helianthus > Helianthus tuberosus. The sequence goes on from JARYGA010013502.1 coordinate 7,845, forward strand.
CCATCTTGTTGTAGTCTGGCTTTTTAGAAGTGTCTGAGACTGTTATTCTTCTTTTCTTCAGCCGTTCATAAGCCTCGTCGGTATACTGCTTTGTCCATTTTGCTATGGCTTCAGCAGTATCCACCTTAGCATCTATCAGTTCCTGTTTCTTCTTTTTGTACTCGGATGTCAGATCAGCAATAAGCTTTTTGTATTTGTTCCAATTAGGAACTGTCTTTTTCTTTCTTGGATCATTTTTAATCCTTTCAATTCTGTTAGCTTCATGCTTTAAAGCGATCATTGGCCATTCTTCAAACTGTTTTTCTTCAGCTGAATAGAATTTTTGTTTCATTATATATGCAAGATATTCTTTTCTTATTGCTTTTCGTTGATCTGCCTTTTCTTTGCTCAGATCTTGTGCATAGTTTTCCATCAGCTTGACTTTTGTGAGCAAAATTTCCAAATTTTCAGAAATGGCTTCATCACCTTGATCTTTGCATTCGAGTTTAGCTCTAATCTTTGCTTGCCTTGCTTTCATCTCGAGATATTCATCCATGTCTTCTGGGACTATGAAGCCTATGAGAGAAGGAAATCTTCTTTTTGAAGGATCATCCTCAGTGTAAAATTGTTTCATCTCATTTTTCACAGCTTCTAGTTCCAGTGGATATTTAGCAGCAACAGGATCATACTTTTCATTAGTAGCCTGAGTTGTTTCTTTTTTTCTTTTGTGAAGCTTTGGTGGAGGTACTTTTGGTTGTGATGTAGAAATGATGAGAGCAGTGGTGGATGGTTGACAAACAGCTATTGAAACAACTGGTGCTTCAACCTCTGTTGTTATTACAACTACTGATGTGTCAGTAGATGTCTTCTGCTTTTGAGCAGGGGAGGTAGTTTTTGATGGTGGTGATGGTGGTGGTGAATCATCAGGTATGAAAATCCTTCTCCTTTTAATTGTAGGAGAGGCTGATGATGTCTTGGGTGGATCAGTGGTTTGAGTGATGGAAAGTGTCTGACTAACAGATGTTGAAACAACCGTGTTTCAACCACTGTTGTCATTACAACAGATGTTGTAACATCTGCTGTCTTCTGCTTTATGGCAGGAGGCGATGGTGGTGATATGGTTGTTTTTGATGATGATGGTGGTGGTGGTAAAGTAGTGGTTGTGGTGTGTGTTGAAGTGGTGTGTGTTGAAGAAATATCAGTTGTTTGGCTAGCAGTTTTTGTAACTACTGGTGTATCAGCTGTTTGGATAGAAACATGAGATTTTGTGGTTTGAGATTTTGAACCTTTTGAGGATTTAGATGTCTGTTTTCCTTGTTCTGGTTCAACATACAGGCCATCTTCAATTCCCTTTTTCTTCAACTGCTTGATATTCTCCCCCTTTTTGGCATTATCTGCAAGGGGTTTATCCATGAAGAGGATAGTAGATGGAACTTTTCCAGTGGTGCTCTGGATGCTGGCCTTTATAGCCTTAATGTCTGCTTGAGTATCTTTGAATCTTGATTCCACCATGTTTGTCAGCATTTGTACATGTATTGCATGCTGCTGATCAGCCATTTGTTTTTGTCTTTCAAGCAAGGGTTGAAATAAGTTCCATAACTCATTTGCAGCAGGTGCAGGTTGTGCAGATGCTTGAGCTGGAACAGCAGTGGATTGTGCTTTTTGAGCTTTTAACAGCTGTTGCACCATATCCTTTATTTCAGCAACTGATGTTTCAAGTTTTTCAACTCTGCCCGTCAATTCCTGATATTTTTAATCATCACCCACTTTAATGGGATCATCTGATTTCCCACCAGCAGTGGTTGTATCAATGTGTGACTTAGGAACTGAGTCCCAAAAATCACTCATTGATGCCCCTTGTTCTTGGTACTGGGGACTTCTTTCTTCAGCACTTGATAATCCTTTGATGGTACCAGTGGTTAAAACAAACTCACTGGTGGTTACCGAAGGTGCTATAGAAGAAATTGCCTTCAGGGGAGTCTTATTAATAAAACAACTGTGCAACTGGAGATCTGTTGATCCATCACTTGTAGTTGCTGCTCCACTTGAATTACCACCGAGAGTTACTTGTAACTCAGGGGGTGTAACCTCCTCAGTTGTTGCTGGGATAGCAGGGGTAGTAGCATCAGACCCAGTCACTTGTGGGAGTTTACTCTCAGTGACAGGTGATAGAGAGGAACTGGTTTGTGTCTGAGATATAGCCACTGCATGCAACAAAGGTATTATTGATTGTGGCATTATGATTGGTGAGGGTATGGGTGTTGAAAGAGACATGTCCTTGGGATCAGGACTGAGGAAGATGGATCCGATTGGGTCCAGAGCTTCATATTGTGGGGTCCCTGTGCTTACAACCTAATCCTTTTGTGAGGATGCAGGAGGAGTTTGAGGTAATGGTGGAGATCTTTCTACCAACTGCTGTGAGGAAGTAGCAGCAGTGGTTTGTGGTGACATTTGTTTTGTCACTGGCAGTTTCTCTGGGATCTCATCTTCCAGAGTTGCCTTTGTTTTGGGTATGGTGGGTTTTCTGGATATTTTCTTTTTGGTCTTTTTGGTAGTGGCAGGTGTGGGTTTCAAAGCAGTGGTAGTGCTGCTATGATCACCTGGAGCAGTGGGTTCAGCAGCAGATGTCTGAGGAGCAGTGGTAGCTGCTAAATTCTGCTCAGACACCTCTGCTTTTGGTTTTATAGGTGCCAACATTCTAGTGAATGTTTCAGGTGTTAAACTTTTTATTTGAAAATAAACACCTTGTTTTAGCAAATTTTCATTTTCTTTTTCAAATTTTTGTTTAAAATAGTAGCTTAGAAATCTTGGAAAAAGTAAAAATGCTTTGCTATCAACGTTTTTTACCAAGTCATTAAAGATTTCCTGGGAATAATTATAATTTTCATTATTTAAAATAGCATAGCCCAGACATTGAATCTTCAATGGTATTTCGTTAAACGTTGTTGTTTTATTTGAAACACACATCAAAAGTGTGTGAAATAAAAACCTTGGTGCAGAAGGGAAGTAACCTTTTTGTAAGGTATCTACCTTTGATTGTTCTGCATACCCTCTTTTCAGAAAATCAGTTTTCATCTCGTTTTTGGGAAAGGAAGTTTTACCTTTCTGATCATCGAGTTTAAAGACTTCTTAAATTGATTGTGGAGTGATTTGAATTGCTTTACCCTATATCGAGGAGTTTATGGCTATGACTTTATCATCTTGTTTTTCAAGAGTAACCTTTTTCCAGAACTCTCTCTGGGTTTGTTGGAAAATGGGAGCATCGGCAATTAACAAAGTTTTGTACTTTGATTCAAATAGGGTGTTGATGATGGAATCGAAGGTGAGGTTGTTTGTGGGTTTTGTGAGTAGACCCAAATAGTTGTGAGGGGATTTGTATGGTATGTCAATGGATTCAGCGGCCATTTGATCGACCTCTTTGGAAGATGATGGTGATTTTGGTTTTGATTTTGATTTTGATTTTGATTTTGATTTTGATTTCGTCATTTTGAAAAGGAAGAAGAAGAATCAGAGAATGATTTGGGATGGAGGGTTGAAAACTGCTTTGAGAAGAGATTTTAGAATTCAATTCGACAGTGTAAAACCCTGTTTGGGGGTTTTGATCAGGGTTTTATTAAGGAAAAAATGAGTGTTGATGTGGCAGCGGTTACAAAGATCTGAGGGCTAAAAACTGACCACGTTCCAACCTCTGATGAAGTGGATGAAGAGTGAAGGACAGTTGTTTTGAGAACCACTGATGTACCAAGCCTCAGTAGTTACAACGGTAATAATGTGATAACAGTGGATGATTTTTACTCTCAGTAGATAGCATATCAGTGGATAAGACACTGATTTTGAACATCAGTGCTTGCCAAGAAATTGAAGGATCAGTGGCTGACTTTCAGCAGTGGACAGTATTTAGAAAACAGATGTTTGAGCAAAACAGTGGTTAGGGGTAAGGTAATGGTAATGATTTGAAAGACTAGTATGTCAGTAACTGTTTTGAGAATTTTCATTCAAGGTTTTGCCACATGTCATTTACACATTTTGAAGCTTTTACAACTCCTTGACAGTGGTTTAGTACCCCAGATGATGTAAACTTTTTACTAAGGCTACTCATTCTTGCTATAGTATTTAAAATTAAAACAAGAGTACCCCAGTATTTCAAGGTCTTTTGGCAATCAATCTTTGATCAGTTTTAAAACAAACTTGAGTTAGATATGACCTTGACAGTTGTACCAAATTCCTTTTGATTTGTTTTGAGGATAATATAACCAACAAAAATAAAGGTTATACATCCTGACGGAGATTGAAACTTTTACTATAAAAAACCAGTAAAGGTTCAAAATATATTATTCTTTAAAAATGAAGAATGATATATCCTGCATTATTCGAGAGAATCCTTTTTCAAAAAAAAAAAATTTAGGATTTTTTGAAAACAACATTAAAAAGAATCTGGTATAATTTTCACTGAAACTCCTAATCATATCAGTCTCAAGCTTATGAAAATGGTCAGTGGTTTGACAACAATGGTATGAAATTTTAAATACTTTTTGACCACTGTTTGGTACCATTGTCTTGTTGATTGATTGACAATAGGAAAATGAGGACACAAGATCACATGAGTTTTCGAAAACCCTGATGTAGATTTTGTTACCATGTGATGATTCTGAAAATTTGTCTAGTCCTTTTGAAAGTTTATTCTCTGCGAATACTATTGTTATCTGAACCTTTTCCTGAACCAATGAATGCACACAGTTGCTTAATGACCATTGTTACCCCATTTTGACTCTTAAGCGTTTTATATTTATACTCGTTTCTTTTGACTTCAAAAGTTTTGAGATAAACACACTTTTTGAGTTTTTATGATTATCTTCTTCCCTTTTTACCCTTCCCATTCATAAGTACTGAACTACTCACTGGGAGGCATTATTGAAAGAATACTCATTCCAAAATCATTTTGCAGTAATGTTTTGAGAGATTTGGTCATTTATACACATGCTCATGCCAAATTTCACATCACCTATGATCTGGACATTTTTTACCCCTGGTTTTCTTAATGTAATTTTAACAAAGTTGGTTTGTTCCTTTTGAGGATCTCAACCTGTTTTTCATCACATAAGATCAAGTGACTAAAGTTTTAATTTCCCTCTCTTTCGTTAGAAAAAACACTAATGTTTTTATGAACATGGGTTTTTGTTAATCCGAGGTTCATTACTTTAGCATCTAATATAATGAAAACATCACAAATTTCATAACAACAGTTGAAATCAATTTTGAAAAGAAGAAATAATACCATAATTTAACAGACATGTTTTCAGATCTGAAAACTATGAGTGACTTGTGTATGACATCACTTGTTGTGTAAAATTTGTGTGTCTTATGACATCTTGGTTGTTTTACAGAGCTTTTGAATAGCAGTTTTGAACTAATTACTCATTACTCTGTTTTTCAACTGAATACAACCAACCTTAGTATCAATGAATTTTTGAGCTGAACAGTTATGTCAAATTGATTGTTAGATCGAATTTGACTGTCCGGGCTCTGATACCAATTGTTAGGATCGGAGGCTCTAATGATTGTGTTAGTTTGTATAGTTGAACAAATCATCAGAAATGAACAAGGTTTAAGTGCAGCGGAAATGAATAACAAACTCTGTAAACACAATCAAAGGAGAATATAGTTTGATAAACATTTTCTTTTCATAGAGTCGAAAGATTACAATTCAAAGCAAAAGATTACAATACAAGCTTACAAACTAAACTCCCCCTCAGCCTGATACTTCAGCGGTTGGTTGCACAAGATGAAAGGATTGAATTGAGGAGAAGAACTCACTCAAACGATCAAATGTAATAGTACAAAGTACGGTTCCATTTATAGACAATCCAAACCACTGAGGCATCTCAGCTGACGTCACCATGAAAGCGACGTCTAACAACCTAACAACTTGTATCTATTGTTCTTATACAAACACTGCTAATCTTAACCACTGACTATACATAAAACATATGACATAAACTACTGCTCTCTCTTTACATCAGTGCTTTCCTCAAGGTTGATCAGTCCTTGATTTGGCAGTGCTTTGTCATCAGTAGATTGTACCAGCAGTGCTTAGTTCTCAACAGTCTTCTGGCTTCATCTGTAGTTTTGAAGAACAGCAGCAGTTGTATCCGGGCAGTGGATATAAGACCATCAGATGTCATAATCACTTTCAAGGGAGAAGACTTGGTGTAAATAGCTGCTTATTTCGAATCCACTAAGTGAACCAGTTTTGGCTTTCATTATCTGTTCCTCCAGTAGGGTTTGATCCCAACACACACAAAGTTTAGCAAACCCTAAATCTCTCACCCTCTCTCTCGAAGCCGACGGCCACAATCCCCCTTCTCGAAGCTTTCTTGATTCGGATCATCCTTGTTCTACCTTCTAACCGGTTAGTGTTTCATGATTATTGTTTTGTTAGATGATATTTTTTTTTTTGGGTAAAGGGTTACCCCGGTGATTCTATTGAAAACAAACCGCAAATAAGTACAAGTAATGAGGATGAGTTCCACACTAGTTCATATACAGGACATGCCCCATATATGCAAACCAAATCAACAAAAGTATCAATGACACCACATAACCTAGCCTACTTTACATTAAGAAAATAAAGCAGACATAACAAAAGACACTAAAACTAAAACTAAAACCGTCAACCTCCATCATCAAAGACGAAACAATCACACACCATCCGCCCCTTCACACGAAATAAGAAATGATTATCCATTGTAGAGCTTCTTGGAAGATGGGCTTGCCCCGGCTCTTGAAGATGAAGAACGTGTAGCCGAAGTCATAAAATCATTAGTTTCATTATAGACTTCAACAACCTCCTCCTTATCTGAATCCTGCTTGTCACTAGTCTGTGTAGCCTTCTTCTCCACTCGACCCACAGTGATACCTCCCTGATCTCCATTATCGTCTTTAAGGACATCAAAAGGGTTAGACGTTGAAACCTGGTTCGAACTCCTCAAAGACTGTTTTGGTTTAGGATTACTAACTGGTCTATAAACTACCTTGGGTTTCTGATTTTTCATGTGGAGACCTTGGTTGTTAGCTTTCTTCTTTTTGGAGCCCACAACCTGAAAATCATCACTCACCTTTCCAGCTTCCCCATTCGAAACAACATGCGGGTTCTTTGGGCACGAGCTCTCATCATGACCAAACACACAGCAAGAAGAACACCTTAAAGGCTCCCAATCATATTCAACTTTAACCTCCACCTTTGAATAGCCATTACCATCTAACGATGGAATTGCAACAGTAACACTCCTTTTTAAATCAGCCCCCGCCTGGACTTCAATAAGTTCCCTAGCATAACTGCTTCTACCCCAAGACTCAGCACACATCGTGGCAGTATACGAATCCAACATCTTGCGCACCCCTATCTTAGATGCAACCAAGCTAATACCATCCTCAGTATAAGCCACTAACGGCACATCCTGCATCTTTACCCAAACTGGAATAGCTTTATTGTCCTCTTTCTCTAATTTGACAGAGGCTGACCACTCCTTCAAGATTATTGGAACATTTCTTATCAACCATGGCCCATCCTCTAACATCTTGTCCATCCCTTCCTTTGATTTGAATTTAAAGAAAAAGAATCCGTTTGCGTTCATCATTAATCTCGATAGACCATACTTAACCCAGTTGGTCTTTGCAAAAAAATCCACAACAGGAAACGCTAAACGTTTACCCAAGAAATACCCATAGAGAGTGTTTGCATACCTGTCCGTTACTTGTTTAACCGAAGACAACGGAATGACAACATCCACTCCCTCAACAACCTCGGTAGACTTCATCTCCCTAAAATTCACCTTTACTTTCTCCTTAGTGTTGTTTACAACTTTAGCAAACGATATCGGTACCGTCGTCCCCGAAGATTTTATGTTCCCTTGACCAGCCGAAGAATCAACATCAAAATCAGACATTGGCGCATATCTCATGCTAGGCTGATTAATCTCATCCCTATCAGAAAGCGTAGTAACTGGCCGTAGATTTTCAGCCATGGTTGGAACAGAACTCTTAGACAATTCATCAATTATATTAATCTTACGGGGTTCAGATGGAGACGTCTGAATTGTGCCCCGTCGAGGTAACCACGTATTACCATCTACATCAATAACTCGGCTGGCCAAACCCTCAAACGAGTATGAAGGTCTGCCGCCTTCATCAATGTTTGTGTTATGTTCATCCATTCAGAAAACAACTCTCTTTAACCGTATGTAGAAACAAACTCGAAAAACTAGAATACCAATCAAACCCGTCGAACCAGCAAACGAAGGACAAAACAGAAACCCTAAACTAGCAATAGGCCCTAACCCATGAAAACAGATAAATCAGATAGCTTACTTGGAAATACAGCCGATAACCAATGAACAAACTATTCGAAAGAAGGACTTGGGCGGCGATTGAAAGGAAATAAAGAAAACCCTAGAAGAAAATCGAACAAATCTACCAACAGATTTCGTTTAAGATGTTAAGAACTTCTAAAAACTAATCTGCATCAGAAAGTGACGATGAAAAGCTAGGGTTTCGGCAGAAGGATCAGAATCGCCATTAGCTAGAGAGAGAATTAGGGTTTCCTTAAACACTAATGGGTTAAATAACTTCTGTTTTGTTAGATGATATTGTGATTTATATGTTTCTACATAATAATTTACGAATGATATGTGGTTGATTATGAAATAAATTGATGAGATTAGTGTTCATGTAAATTGGCTCACATGTGTAATATGTTAGTTCAATGTAGGGTTTGATAATCATGTGATGATAATAATGATCTAGAACCGAATGAATGTAATCGGCCATATGTGTTTGGATTAGGATGGATTATAAAAATTAGTTTGAGTTATTGGATGATGAATAAAGGATCTTGATGTTAATTATGTTATTTGATTCGATGTGATGAGGATGAGTTGTTATATCATTAACTAGGGTTCATAAGAATTAATTAGTAAATGTTTAGTTTGATCGATGATTTGCATGATTGGAAACTGTTTTATTATTTTGATCGATGGATGCAAGTTAGGAAACTGTTAGATTTGAATTGCAAATAAATGGTGTAACTGATTTCCATAAGTTACGGATAATAAACCTAATCGCACAAGAGCTCAATCGCACAAGCCCCGGTCGCACAACACAGTCGCACAAGATGTGTTAGGGTACAATTGTTTAAACACAGAGTACAATCTAGGAATTTGGCATGATCGCACAAGATATGTGGATCGTACAAGGCAGTGTCGATCACACAAGTCTTGGGCCACACACATCTGTTTGAACCTTATTATATTGTTGGGCCTTAAAGCCTAAAATTCAGTCGCACAAGCCATTAGTAATCGTACAAGTTAGTTTGGGTCGCACAAGGTTAAATGAACCGCACAAGTTGATTGACTGTTTGTATGTTGGGCCGCATGGGGTATGGACTTCATTTATTCTTGGGTCGGGCTCGTTTCAGTTGCACAACCCGTTGTGAGTCGCACAACCCGTTGTGAGTCGCACAAGTTGTGCTGGACGCACAACAGGTTGGGCTGAATATTATTGGGCTTCAATATTTGAATCGCACAAGATGATTGGGCCGTTGAACTTGTGCGAGCCCAATTATCTGAGTCGCACAAGTTTGGGATACGATGTGTACTTGTTTGTTAACGTGTTGAATGTGATCTTACATGTTTGCCATGATCATTACGTGTTCATAACCTTTTAGCTTATGTGTAAACTTATGTGCACTACTTGAACCTAGACCTGACTCGTATGGTAACCATGTTAGGACGTGGTTGACCACATATAGCTCAAGTGACCTTTTCGTGTATCTGCCGAGCTAACCTAAGGTGAGTTCACACTTTCTACAAGGCATGGGATTCCTGGTGGTTTGGGAATAGGTTAAGTAACTAAAACGGAACCTGCATATTCTCCTTGGGTAGAACATGTACCTCCATCCTCCATGGGAAGGATGACAACATTAAGCCTGCATATTCTCGTTGTGTAGATTACGTACCTTCATCCTCCTTGGGAAGGATGACAACATATAACTTACTAGAAAAAACTCTATCATGAAGTCCCTCATTTTTATATCGCCTTAATCATCGGGCCAATGGCGAACGGGTCATTAGTTAAATAGCGCTATTCGGTTTGACAAGCCTCACACCGTGCCGCAGAGGACGGGAGTGGACTAATGGATCAGGGCACTTAGTCAATGATGATAGACATTGACGCAGTGCACATAAACATGTCTTCAGTCAGTAGTCGATATGGTAACGGGTCTAGTGGTTAACATCGGGTAGCCCCCACTAGTTATGGTTTGGGGAAAACAAGGAATTGGTTAACTCATGGTTTTCGAAAGAACTTATGGTCTTTGGAACAACATTAAAATGGACACCAACTGTGAACTCGCTCAAATTTTTTGTTGATTCGTTGCTACATGCCTTGCAGGTCGTTAGGTGCTTAGATGGAACTTGCACGAGAAGGAGAGGTCGTTGTGGGACATGGACTATTGAGTTCCATGTTAAACATTTGAATTTTAAAACTTATATTTTGGTTTTAAAGTTTATGCTTCCGCTGATAACTTGAACTTGGTTAATTTCTTTTGGACACCAATTATATTGTGGTTGATTTTATATTTATTTTAATACATTGTTCAATATGATTGGTGGCTTGATCCTAGTCATGTCACGCCTCCTGTGGTGATACTCCGCTTGTGGAATTTGGGGGTGTGATAGATTGGTATCAGAGCCATTGGTTATAGTGAACTTGGTTTTAAAAAGGGAAAAGCTTTTTGACAAAACCAGACTATAACCTGTATAGTACTCAACGATCCACAATGACACTTCGCTCCACGTGCATGACTCAACACTATAGGTAATATGGTTTGTGTTTGTATTGCCTGCCTGTTAGTTTAAGTAGTGCATTTAATAAGGGTATGCTTAGTTAGTGTAACAATTGCTGCTTGAAACCTTGTGTGCTTGCTCTCTTCTGTCATCCCATACTTACGCACTTTTGCAACATTTTTCTCACTTGTGTTTCCTCCGATGTGAAGATCATGAGTGGACGCCTGAACTTGACTCAAGCCCAGCTGATGGCTCTAATCAACGAACGAGTTGCTGAGGCACTTGCAGCAGCCCCAGCAGGAGGTATAACCTGCCATTTCGACCTATCCTAGGATGTTTAGATCCTACTCTCGCGAACCAACTCTCGTGCTTAACTTTGTCTCTTCTTTCTCGCGCGACAGGTCAGCATGCTCAGCCTCCCGTATGTATGTTTAAAACCTTTATGGACTGTCGACCTAGTACCTTCAGTGGTACAGAAGGAGCTATAGGTCTCCTCCATTGGTTCGAGAAGCTCGAGTCTGCCTTCGAAATGTGTGAATGCCCTGTTGCTAGTAGGGTGAAGTTTTCTACGGGAACTCTTGAAGGTGTTGCGCTCACTTGGTGGAATGCTCAAGTTCAAATGCTAGGGTTGGCAGCTGCTAATGCCACCCCATGGAACGAATTTAAGGATCTGATACGGAAGAGTATTGTCATCGTGATGACATTCATAAGCTAGAAGTGGAGTTCTACAATTTGAAGATAACGGGGTCTGAGATTGAGGCTTATACGAAGAGGTCTAACGAACTAGCTGCTTTGTGTCCTACTATGGTGGACCCTCCATGCAAACGTATTGAGTTTATATCAAGGGTTTAGTGCCAGAGATTCAGAGCATGGTGACTTCGGCTAACCTTCTCACGATTCAGCAGGTCATACGACTATCCCATCGTCTTACTGATCAGGCAGTTGAGCAGAACAGGCTGCCAAGGCGTATTAGTGCTACCACTACATCAGATGCTCCTAGTGACAATAAGCGCAAGTGGGATGGAAATTCAAGCAAGGGTTCAGATTCTGTTCAGTCTCATTCTCAGCAGCGAAGGACTGACGACTACAAGAGCCCTGGTCAACAAGGAGGGTATAAAGGAAATCAACCTAAGTGCAACTGTTGTAATTTGCACCACAACGGGTCGTGTAGCAAGGGTCGCTGTCATAGATGCAACAAGCCTGGTCACGCAGCGAAGGATTGCAGGAGCCCATATCCTGCGAATCAGAATCGTCAGCAACAGCAATAAACTCCATAGAACCAGCAGCAGCAGGGTACTAATAAAGGGTGCTTTCAGTGTGGTGCTGAAGGCCACTTCAAAAGGAACTGTCCCCAGCTGAACTAGAATCAAAACAACAACCAAGGAAATGGGAACAACAACGGGGGTAACAATGATGGCAATGGTGCCAGGGGACGTGCTTTCGTGATTGGACAGGGTGATGCTAGGAACGATCCCAACATTGTGACGGGTAAGTTCCTACTGGACGACTTCTATGTTTCTGTTTTATT
>JARYGA010013503.1:0-24558 GCA_030545235.1 Helianthus tuberosus
AAACAGACGCCTCGGAGTTAGGTTATGGGGGAATATTAAAACAAATTTCTCCTCAAACAAAACAAGAATATCTTGTTAGGTTTCATTCAGGAAAATGGCTTGAAAGCCAGAAAAAATATGCTACTATTGCAAAAGAGATTTTAGCAATCCTAAAATGTGTTTTAAAATTTCAAGATGATTTATACAATCAAAAGTTTATAATAAAAACTGATTGTCAAGCACCTAAATTTATGTTTCAAAAGGATTTTAAACATGATGTTTCTAAACAAATGTTTGCTAGATATCAATCTCAATTAGCCCCATTTGATTTTGAAATACATTATAAAAAAGGAGAAGAAAATAGTCTTCCAGATTTTCTAACTAGAGAATATTTGAAGATAATATATTCTGTTTAATTTGCTGGTGTTCAAATGAAAAAGTTTAAAGGACCCTTGAAGATAGTTTGTAATAATATAGAAAATGAAATTGATGATTATAATGTTCTAATAAGGGTCACTCAGTATAGAATTCATGACTTGATGAATAATTATAGTATTCATCCAGCTGAAAGGATTGATAGGCTTAGAGAACAATTTACCAAACTGCATCATTTTAAGAATCAAATAAAGATTCTTGAAGATAATGAGAAAATAATCTCATCAGCCTGATTTTATATTTTCATGAATGATTCCTCATAATAGAGGAAAGCAACCTTTTCCCACATCATATAGGGGAAGAGGAAGAGGCCAAGATTTAGTTTTGGTCCAGCAAGGAAGCAGAAGGCTCATAGCCTCGGATATTGCTTCTAGTAGTTCAAATAATAACACGGGAATCCAAATAAGTCCCAATGATCCATCATATGAAAAGATCATGGCTATTATAAAAGCCCAAGAAGAAGAACAGGCTATTATAAAAGCCCAAGAAGAGGCCTCAAAGGCTCACTCTTATGCTCATATAGCACAAGATGATGATGAAGAGTCATGGGTTATATCTGATAGACAGAAGAAAATAATTCTTTTGAACCAAGAAGATAATTTTTTTTAATGATCCTTGGTGTTTAATGCAAAAGTATTTAGAACCAGCATCATATGATGCTACTTCTTATAAACCAAGGCAATATTATGAAACCATTATACAAGTTTCGAAGTCTGCTGAATTAAGACATTTTTATCCAGCAGATAAAATTAAAAGTTCATTCAATTTTAGCAAGATTTTTATAAAACATCTTTTATCGCCTCAAAAATGGGGATTAAGTACTTTAAATGAAAAAGAATTTATAAATCCTAACAGACAAACTTATAAATACAATTATTGGGATTATATTCAAAGTTTTGAGAAATGTTTATTTTATGAAAATCCCAGTAAAAAACACTCATGGTTCATAAAAGTGAGTGACAAGATTCATAAGGATGGAATCCCAAGCTGGTTCCAAAAATGGTTCATTTTATATGGTCCATCAGTCCAGATTCTGCCAGAACCATTCAAAGGTCTTTACCAAGAGTGGGTAGCAGTCTCTCCGGATCTCATTGAAGCCGAGTATAATAAAACTTGGTTTGAGGGTATAGCCTCAATGTATTTTTTCATAGAGTTTTCCATACCCTGGATTTGGAGATGGAAACCAACAACAGGTAATACCCTGAGAGATAATATTCCCTGTCTCAAAAGAACATCTTATACAAAGTTCTGGTAAAAAATGACAAGAGTTAATAACTCTACGAAAGAATTGGAAGGTCAAGACACAATAAATTTGATCACCAATAAAACTGAGTATTATAAAACTCAAATTGTTAAAAGACAACAAAGACAGTTGCCAAGTCCTTTTGAACAAATGACAAGAAGGATTCAAGATAAGCAGGCAGTTTCAGGAGTCTCAAAGGCTGACATGCTGGAATTATACAAAGAAGAAATGAAGAAGGAGTTAAAAAAGTTTTTTGAATCAACCACTGAAAGCTCCTCCAAAGCAATGTCAATCTCATCTACCAGTCAAGAAGATGAGAACAACCGTTTCTCATGTTTAGCAGGAGAATCTCAACCAATAGAATAAATTCCAGAAATACGTCTGGACGATGATCTTGAAGCATACCTTCAAACGGTGGTAGAAGAATTTACCCCAAACAAAGAATCCGAGGAAAAGAAAAAAGACAAATAATTGAGTCGACACTAAGGCCCTACTCATAATGGGCATCTTTGAAAAATGAGAAAAGTTGGGTCATCATACACGGCATTTGGGCAATCATAGAGCCCCTTTACTTTTCTTTATTTGTCCGTTTTCATTTTGTTTGTTTTCAATAATGCTCTCGCCTTTTGTAAAGAAAAGAATCCACTACTACTATGGGGCCCAGAGTGCACCCGGGTATTGATTCCCTTCTATGGCTATTTATAGAGCTGGTTTGTGTTCTTAGGGGGCACGCAATCTTTTGCCCCTCTCTTCTCTCTCTCTAATTTCTGCACTTGTAAAAATATTCTAAGTATTGAATAAAATCTTCCGACTTGAAGATCCTCTTGGTATTCTTAAGTAAGTATTTAAATTTTGTTTTCTAATTATAAATCATGATGGGCTAAAGCCCTTAAAGTATTGAAGCATGGCTCAGTAACATCCTTTGATAACATGGTACTTTTATTATAAAAAGGTTTTTCTAAAATGGTTAAAACATAAACTGGCAGGGTTGGAATTTTGAACTGGCAATTAATGGTCTTATGGCCTAAGGGAACCTTGGTCCGTGTTATCCCGTTTTATGAATTGATAGGGAGTTTTTAGGACTGGTTGTAATCCACCTTAAGTTAATTTGACGGTTTGAATTTTGTAAAACTTATCACCTTATTTTGACGGTTTAATGTTTTGTAAAACTACCATATACGATCCTCCTCGTTATGTTATCCATGTTTTCCATATCACTTAAAACATTAAGTTGGACATTTGAAAACTTTTCTTTTATAATTTCTATTAAGTCATCCATCGACTTAAGCTCTTCTCCAGGTTTTGTTTTATAATTTTCTATCTCAGGAGGAGGCTGAATAGTAGCTTTAGCCAGTATAATTGACTCAGGTTCAGAAGTCTTAGTATTACTAGACTCTCCTAATTCCTTCTCTTGATTAACTAAAACCATAAGACCATTAATTGCCAGTTCAAAATTCCAACCCTGCCAGTTTATGTTTTAATCATTTTAGAAAAACCTTTTTATAATAAAAGTACCATCTTATCAAAGGATGTTACTGAGCCATGCTTCAATACTTTAAGGGCTTTAGCCCATCATGATTTATAATAAGAAAACAAAATTTAAATACTTACTTAAGAATACCAAGAGGATCTTCAAGTCGGAAGATTTTATTCAATACTTAGAATATTTTTACAAGTGCAGAAATTAGAGAGAGAGAAGAGAGGGGCAAGCCAAGTATGGTTCGTAACAGTCTATCTTCCGGGGCATACTATGATTCTTTCACCATTTGGGGCGTTAATTTACCTACTAAAATATCACCTGTTTCCACCCAAGATCCCAGCATTACAATTCCATTTTTGTCTAAATTTCGGAGTAAATGGACTTCTAAATGCGGTATTTCATTAGTGACCCTTTCGGGGCCTTGGTTAATCTGAATTTCATATTTACGTATGTGAAAAGAAGTATAAATATCTTCATATACTAAGCACTCGCTAATGAGTACTGCATCTTCAAAATTGTAACCTTCCCATGGCATATAAGCTACTAATACATTTTTCCCCAAAGCGAGTTCGCCACCAACTGTAGCAGCACCATACGCTAAAATTTGTCCCTTTTTAATGCATTTACCCCGCCGAACCTGGGGTTTTTTATGCATACAAGTATTTTTGTTGGAACGTTCGTTATGGTATCAGAGGCATGGAATCAAAGGAAGTTATTGTATGTCTTGTTTCAATACTTTATTTTTAATCATGTTAAATTTGTTTAAGAAGAATAGTACTATTAAAAATAGTACTAATGAGGAATATGATATACCTCAGGATCTTGATTTACTTAATAAATGGACAATACCTCATATAAGTCCCAAGGTTATATACCAAATCGGGAGTTTTGATAATCTAATAAACAAACATGTGGTTAAAACCACTGAAGAATCAGCCTCTATAAAGGATGAGGAAATGATAATAAAACTTTTAAATATGTCTGAGATAAATAGATATAAAAAAGATTTTAATTTTATGCATATTGGTTTAGTCCAAGTTGCTTTTAAACCATTAACGTTAAAAGGTTTACCAGAAAGTTTTATAGCTGTGTTACGAGATGCTCGTAACTTAAACTGGAAACAATCATTGATGGGTATTATAGAAACTAGTCTGGCACATGGTCCAGTTTATTTTAATGTTTATCCTGATGTTCATTTATCTCTAACAGATAAAAATATTGATGATGCCTTAACTTTATATGTTAAAACGCATGGTTATAATTATGCTGAAGGATCTGAAGTTATATGTATTTGTTATAGAATATATTATAGATTACTTACTACTATGAATGCTAGATATAAAAGAGTTGATAAATCTAGTGATGAAACTATTTTGATAGAAACAAATTATGGAAAATCTAATATTTCTATAAGAAGACCAGTTAAATGGGAAGAAATTACATTTCCAGAAAATTGGGTTATTAATAAGGCTGTTAAGTTACAACCACAGATAAATCATAAGCTAAGGAGATTAATAGAAACTCCTGAAGGAAATATAGAAATAGAATTTGAAGAAGAAAGGAAAGATAAAAAACTTTTGAAATCTATTTCTTCCAGGTCTTATATATCACCGCTTGATTATAAAGTAGATTTACCTGAATCTTCTAGAGCTTCTACTTCTCAAATAAGAAATAGTAGAATAGAAAATCTTAATGTCAATAATGACAATTTAGTTTCAGGTATATATCAACCTGTTAGTGAGGATGATACAGTCTCACACATGAGTTTTAGTTTATAATGATAAAAGAAAAAAATTGATTTTAGTCCTGGATCTGTCATAAGACAAAAAATTTGTGAAAAATATAGGCATCCTATTTGGCAACCATTTAAAGATTGGATGTTAGAATCATATTCTAGAGAAAAAAGATTTGAAATAGGAAGAGAATTTTATAAAGATCTGGATGAAGTTCAGGAAATAATAGAGTTTCCTGTTTGGTTTATAAATAAGTACTCTTTAAAATATATTTCAGTTATTGAGAAAAATTATAAGTTAATTACAGGAGAGATAACAAAATCCATTTTTCCTCCTCAAAATGATTTTGAAATGACAAAAGAAAATGATATAATTCATTTTGCTGCTTTTAAAAAGCTTTAGGTAGTGGGTTAATGACTGCTACTATTGCTCATGTTAATCATATTATACAACAGAATAATTATACAAATTTATGCCTAAAAAATTTATCTGAAAATCTTCAGGAAATAAATAATAAAATAGAAAAGGTTTTAGTTAATCAAGAGAAGGAATTAGGAGAGTCTAGTAATACTAAGACTTCTGAACCTGAGTCAATTATACTGGCTAAAGCTACTATCCAGCCTCCTCCTGAGATAGAAAATTATAAAACAAAACCTGGAGAAGAGCTTAAGTCGATGGATGACTTAATAGAAATTATAAAAGAAAAGTTTTCAAATGTCCAACTTAATGTTTTAAGTGATATGGAAAACATGGATAATGAAACATATGAAGCTTATGTTACTGATTCTATAAATAAATTTGGAAAAGGTAGAAAACATAAGAGTTATGATAGTTATAATAATAAATATTCTGATAGACCTAGACAAAGATTATATTATTATCATAGGCCTACTCCCCAGGATGTTTTACATGAGGAACAAGAATTAGAAATAAATAATTCTTATAATGGAAAAGCCATTTATGAATGGAATTTAGATGGTTATACGGATAGACAAGTTTATACTATGACACATAGAATGTTAATGTATGCCACCATAGCTAAAAATAATGCTAATAATGATGACGTAGTCTGTAAAATGACAACTGCAGCCTTTACAGGTCAGTTAAAAGGATGGTGGGATAATTATATTAGTGATAAACAAGAGCAAGTTTATAAACATTATAGGCAAGAGGGTGATAAACAAGTTTCTGATGCTGTTTACACTTTAATTATAACTATTATAGAACACTTTACAGGTAGATGGTCTGATAATTCTGAAACCATTAGAACTTTGTTAAATGGACTAAAATGTCATACTCTAACCTCATTTAGATGGTATAAAGATGTATTTTTAAGTAGAGTCTATGAGCTTCCAGAGAATAATAGCTCTCATTGGAAGTCCAAATTCATTGATGGTCTTCCATCTTTATTTGCTGAAAGAGTAAGGAAAGTTCTTAGGGGAAATAATATTCAAATCCCTTATGATAGTTATACTTATGGCAGACTTATAGGGGTCTGTGTTCAAGAGGGTTTAGCTCTATGTAATGAGTTAAAATTGAACCAACAAATTAAAAAACAAAGCCTAACAGAAAAAAAGACAGTTCGGAGAATTTTGTGAACAATTTGGTATGGTTTGTACCAAAGAAAAGAGTTTTGATAATGAAAAATATTATAAAAAATACAGAAAGGAAAAAAGGGAAAAATATTTCCAGAAACGAAGGGAAAAAAGAGAACGAAGAAAAACCCAAAGAAGAGAAAAATGGGATCCTACTTGTTATATATGCAAGAAGAAAGGTCATAAGGCTAATGAATGTAGCCAAAGAAAAACTTTTAAAAAGAAAATAAATAGTTTAGACATAGAAGAAGATGTCAAAAATGAATTATATAAAATTTTTTATTCTGAAGAATCCTCAGATTATAGTACTGAGGAAAGTTCTTGTTCTGATAATTGTCAAGAAAATTGTTGTGATAAAATTAATTCTGATGATGAAATGATTTATAAAGTCATGTCACAATTTCAGGATAATAATATTAATGATAATGAAATCAATGTTATAGACAGTAATATTTTGGGAAATGTTTTAAACAAAATTAATAGTCAAGAAGAGAAATTAAAAATTCTGCAAATGTTATACCAAATTGAAGAACTTCATAATAAAGAAGTTCAAAAAGAAATAAAGCAACCTGAAGGTCCTTATTCCATGAAATATGTTCATAATATATTAAATAATAAAAAAGAAAATTCTTCTACTTCAGAAGATTTAAAAATGGAAATTAACAATTTAAAGGATGAAATTGTTTATTTAAAAAATAAAAATTCTAGCTTTGAAAAAAGAATCATAAATCTTGAAGGGAAAATCATAGAAGAAACAGAAACATTTTATAAGTCTCCTAATTTTGAAATAGGAGAAACATCTTATAAACCTTCATCTGTTAATAATCCGGATGATAAAATAAATTATGATCTTGAATATCCTCCTTTAGTTGTTAATAAAAACAAGGGAGAAGAATATATTAATAAAATAGAAAAATTTATTTCTCAAAAATGGTTAGTAAAAGTTACTTTATTAATACAAAATACTTTTAAAAAGAATTTTGTTGCTCTGATTGATTCAGGAGCAGATTTAAATTGTTTAAGAGAAGGATTAATTCCGACAAAATATTTTGAAAAAAACAACTCATATTCTTAAAGCAGCCAATAGGGAAGATATGTGAGTTAAATATAAAATTCCTAATGCAAAGGTTTGTAATAATGGAGAATGTATTCCTTTATCCTTTGTTCTAGTTAAAAATATAACAAATGAAGTTATATTAGGAACTCAATTTCTATCAAAAATCTTTCCTTTAAAAGAAGTTAATAAAAAAGGATTTAAAGCTTGTTATAATAACAAGGAATTATATTTTGAATTTATAACTCAACCTTTTGAAAAATTTATAAATGAATTTCTTATACAAGCTAAAACTAATCAAATAAATTTGCGTAAAGAAGAAATAAGTATTAATACAATTGAGGAAAGATTAAAAAAATCCTAAGTTAATATTAAAAATAGAAACCATAAAAAATCAGTTTAATATGGAAATATGTAATGATCATCCAAATGCTTTTTGGAATAGAAAACAACATATTGTCTCTTTACCTTATGAAGGAGATTTTATAGAAAGTAATATTCCAACCAAGGCAAGACCTTGTCAGATGAATTCGGAATATTTAGAGTTATGTAAAAAGGAGATTGAGTCATTACAACAGAAGGGATTAATATGTCCTTCAAAGTCTCCCTGGTCATGTACTGCGTTTTATGTTAATAAACATTCTGAGATTGAAATAGGTGTTCCTAGATTAGTTATAAACTGTAAACCTCTGAATAAAGTTTTGAAATGGATTAGATATCCAATTCCTAATAAAAAGGATTTGTTAGATAGGTTATATGATGCTTTAATATTTTCAAAATTTGATTTAAAGTCTGGATATTGGCAGATTCAAATTGATAAAAAAGACAGGTATAAAACTGCTTTTAATGTTCCTTTTGGGCAATATGAATGGAATGTTATGCCTTTTGGTTTGAAGAATGCCCCTTCAGAATTCCAAAAAATTATGAATGAAATATTCATTCTTTTTTCAAGTTTTATAATTGTTTATAGAGATGATATATTGGTGTTTTCAAAAGACATTGAAACTCATTTTAAACATCTAGACATATTTAAAACCATTATCATAAAAAAAGGATTGGTTATATCTAGTCCAAAGATGATGTTATTTCAAACATCTATTAGATTTTTAGGTCATATAATAGAAAAAGGGGAAATAGTTCCTATTAATAGAAGTATAGAATTTGCTTCTAAATTTCCTGATAAAATTACTGATAAAACTCAACTTCAAAGGTTTTTAAGAAGTTTAAATTATATAGCTCCATACTACCATGATTTAGCAAAGGATTCTTCTATTTTATATGATAGATTAAAAAAGAGTAAATTGCCATTTTAGTCCCTCAGTTTTGTCCAAATTTGCCATTTTGATCCAAATAGTTTTATTTTCCCCCTTGGGTCCCTGACTTTTACATTTTGTTGCCATTTTGATCACTTTGCCTAACTCCATCCAAAAACCCAGTTTGTAACAGGGGTATTTTGGGGATTTCCTTAAAAAATGTTTTCAGTTGCCATTTTAATCCAATTCCAAAAAAATCAAAAAAATTCCAAAAAAATCAAAAAAATTCCAAAAAATAAAAAAAAATTCTAAAAAATTCAAAAAAATCAAAAAAATCATAAAAATTCAAAAAAATATAAAAAATTCTAAAAATCATAAAAATTCTAAAAATCATAAAAATTCTAAAAAATCCAAAAATCATTAAATGTTTCGGCACGAACCGTTTCGACCCGTACCGTTTCGAACCGAACCGTTTCGACCCGTACTGTATCGAACCGAACCGTTTCGACGCGAACCGTTTCGAACCCGTACCGTATCGAACCGTACCGTTTCGACGCGAACCGTTTCGAACCGTACCGTTTCGACCCGTACCGTATCGAACCGAACCGTTTCGACGCGAACCGTTTCGAGCCGAACCGTTTCGAGCCGAACCGTTTCGACCCGTACCGTTTCGAACCCGAACCGTTTCGAGCCGAACCGTTTCGACGCGAAGCGTTTCGACCCGTACCGTTTCGACCCGTACCGTTTCGAACCGAACCGTTTCGACGCGAACCGTTTCGAACCGAACCGTTTCGACCCGTACCGTATCGAACCGAACCGTTTCGACGCGAACCGTTTCGAACCGTACCATTTCGACCCGTACCGTATCGAACCGAACCGTTTCGACGCGAACCGTTTCTAACCCGAACCGTTTCGACACGAACCGTTTCGACCCGTACCGTTTCGAACCCGAACCGTTTCGAGCCGAACCGTTTCGACGCGAAGCGTTTCGACCCGTACCGTTTCGACGCGAACCGTTTCGAACCGAACCGTTTCGACGCGAACCGTTTCGAACCCGAACCGTTTCGAACCGTACCGTTTCGAACCCAAACCGTTTCGAGCCGAACCGTTTCGAGCCGTACCGTTTCGACGCGAACCGTTTCGAACCGAACCGTTTCGACCCGTACCGTATCGAACCGAACCGTTTCGACGCGAACCGTTTCGAACCCGAACCGTTTCGAACCGTACCGTTTCGAACCCGAACCGTTTCGAGCCGAACCGTTTCGAACCGTACCGTTTCGACGCGAACCCTTTCGAACCGAACCGTTTCGACGCGAACCGTTTCGACCCGTACCGTATCGAACCGTACCGTTTCGACCCGTACCGTATCGAACCGAACCGTTTCGACGCGAACCGTTTAGAATTATTTGGATTTTTTAGAATTTTTATGCTTTTTTAGAATTTTTTTGATTTTTATATTTTTTTGAATTTTTATGATTTTTTAGAATTTTTTAGATTTTTTTGAATTTTTTAGATTTTTTTGAATTTTTTAGATTTTTTAGAATTTTTTAGAATTTTTTGGAATTTTTTTGATTTTTTGGATTTTTTTTGATTTTTTGGAATTGGATCAAAGTGGCAACTGAAAAGGTTTAAATTGAAAAGAGTAACTGGGTTTTTGGATGGAGTTAGGCAAAGTGATCAAAATGGCAACAAATGTAAAAGCCAGGGACTCAGGGGGGAAAATAAAACTATTTGGATCAAAATGGCAAATTTGGACAAAACTCAGGGACTAAAATGGCAATTTACTCATTAAAAAAGAATCCTAAACCTTGGGATGAAAATCATACTCAAGCGGTTATAAGAATAAAAAAGAAAGTTTTAGGTCTTCCTTGTATGACAATTGCTATTCCCAATTGGGAGAAAATTATAGAAACAGACGCCTCAGAGTTAGGTTATAGGGGAATATTAAAACAAATTTCTCCTCAAACAAAACAAGAATATCTTGTTATGTTTCATTCAGGAAAATGGCTTGAAAGCCAGAAAAAATATGCTACTATTGCAAAAGAGATTTTAGCAATCCTAAAATGTGTTTTAAAATTTCAAGATGATTTATACAATCAAAAGTTTATAATAAAAACTGATTGTCAAGCAGCTAAATTTATGTTTCAAAAGGATTTTAAACATGATGTTTCTAAACAAATGTTTGCTAGATGGCAATCTCAATTAGCCCATTTGATTTTGAAATACATTATAAAAAAGGAGAAGAAAATAGTCTTCCAGATTTTCTAACTAGAGAATATTTGAAGATAATATCTTCTGTTTAATTTGCAGGTGTTCAAATGAAAAAGTTTAAAGGACCCTTGAAGATAGTTTGTAATAATATAGAAAATGAAATTGATGATTATAATGTTCTAATAAGGGTCACTCAGTATAGAATTCATAACTTGATGAATAATTATAGTATTCATCCAGCTGAAAGGATTGATAGGCTTAGAGAACAATTTACCAAACTGCATCATTTTAAGAATCAAATAAAGATTCTTGAAGATAATGAGAAAATAATCTCATCAGCCTGATTTTATATTTTCAGGAATGATTCCTCATAATAGAGGAAAACAACCTTTTCCCACATCATATAGGGGAAGAGGCAGGGGAAGAGGAAGAGACCAAGATTTAGTTTTGGTCCAGCAAGGAAGCAGAAGGCTCATAGCCTCGGATATTGCTTCTAGTAGTTCAAATAATAACACTGGAATCCAAATAAGTCCCAATGATCCATCATATGAAAAGATCATGGCTATTATAAAAGCCCAAGAAGAAGAACAGACTATTATAAAAGCCCAAGAAGAGGCCTTAAAGGCTCCCTCTTATGCTCATATTGCACAAGATGATGATGAAGAGTCATGGGTTATATCCGATAGACAGAAGAAAATAATTCTTTTGAACCAAGAAGATAAAAAGTTTTTTGATGATCCTTGGTGTTTAATGCAAAAGTATTTAGAACCAGCATCATATGATGCTACTTCTTATAAACCAAGGCAATATTATGAAACCATTATACAAGTTTCGGAGTCCGCTGAATTAAGACATTTTTATCCAGCAGATAAAATTAAAAGTTCATTCAATTTTAGCAAGATTTTTATAAAACATCTTTTATCGCCTCAAAAATGGGGATTAAGTACTTTAAATGAAAAAGAATTTATAAATCCTAACAGACAAACTTATAAATACAATTATTGGGATTATAATCAAAGTTTTGAGAAATGTTTATTTTATGAAAATCCCAGTAAAAAACACTCATGGTTCATAAAAGTGAGTGACAAGATTCATAAGGATGGAATCCCAAGCTGGTTCCAAAAATGGTTCATTTTATATGGTCCATCAGTCCAGATTCTGCCAGAACCATTCAAAGGTCTTTACCAAGAGTGGGTAGCAGTCTCTCCGGATCTCATTGAAGCCGAGTATAATAAAACTTGGTTTGAGGGTATAGCCTCAATGTATTTTTTCATAGAGTTTTCCATACCCTGGATTTGGAGATGGAAACCAACAACAGGTCATACCCTGAGAGATAATATTTCCTGTCTCAAAAGAACATCTTATACCAAGTTCTGGTAAAAAATGACAAGAGTTAATAACTCTACGAAAGAATTGGAAGGTCAAGACACAATAAATTTGATCACCAATAAAACTGAGTATTATAAAACTCAAATTGTTAAAAGACAACAAAGACAGTTGCCAAGTCCTTTTGAACAAATGACAAGAAGGATTCAAGATAAGCAGGCAGTTTCAGGAGTCTCAAAGGCTGACATGCTGGAATTATACAAAGAAGAAATGAAGAAGGAGTTAAAAAAGTTTTTTGAATCAACCACTGAATGCTCCTCCAAAGCAATGTCAATCTCATCTACCAGTCAAGAAGATGAGAACAACCGTTTCTCATGTTTAGCAGGAGAATCTCAACCAATAGAAAAAATTCCAGAAATACGTCTGGACGATGATCTTGAAGCATACCTTCAAACGGTGGTAGAAGAATTTACCCCAAACAAAGAATCAGAGGAAAAGAAAAAAGACAAATAATTGAGTCGACACCAAGGCCCTACTCATAATGGGCATCTTTGAAAAATGAGAAAAGTTGGGTCATCATACACGGCATTTGGGCAATCATAGAGCCCCTTTACTTTTCTTTATTTGTCCGTTTTCATTTTGTTTGTTTTCAATAATGCTCTCGCCTTTTGTAAAGAAAAGAATCCACTACTGCTATGGGGCCCAGAGTGCACCCGGGTATTGATTCCTTTCTATGGCTATTTATAGAGCTGGTTTGTGTTGTTAGGGGGCACGCAATCTTTTGCCCCTCTCTTCTCTCTCTCTAATTTCTGCACTTGTAAAAATATTATAAGTATTGAATAAAATCTTCCGACTTGAAGATCCTCTTGGTATTCTTAAGTAAGTATTTAAATTTTGTTTTCTTATTATAAATCATGATGGGCTAAAGCTCTTAAAGTATTGAAGCATGACTCAGTAACATCCTTTGATAACATGGTACTTTTATTATAAAAAAGTTTTTTTAAAATGGTTAAAACATAAACTGGCAGGGTTGGAATTTTGAACTGGGAATTAATGGTCTTATGGCCTAAGGGAACCTTGGTCCGTGTTATCCCGTTTTATGAATTGATAGGGAGTTTTTAGGACTGGTTGTAATCCACCTTAAGTTAATTTGACGGTTTGAATTTTGTAAAACTTATCACCTTATTTTGACGGTTTAATGTTATGTGAAACTACCATATACGATCCTCCTCGTTATGGTATCCTATATATATATATATATATAGGAAGGTTCAAATGAAAACCACTAGTTATCGCGAAAACTCGAAAACTAATTAAAAAAGCAAAAAAAAAAACATACCAAAATTTTTTTTGCATACCAATTTTCGCTATTTTTTATATATAAAAAAATTCAAAAAAATAAAATAAAATTTTTTTGTAGTGCACATGTATAATACTACACATGTGTATGTGTACTACACATGTGTATTATTACACATGTGTATTATTACACATGTGTACTACAAATTATTATTTTTTTTTTGAATTTTTTATATATATAAAAAATAGCGATTTTTAATAAAAAAAATTGTAAAAAAAAATTGGTGTGTTTTTTAGGCTTTTTTAGTTAGTTTTCGAGTTTTCACAATAAAAGTGGTTTTCATTTGAACCTTCCCATATATATATATATATATAGGTTAAAGCTAGATAGAAAACCCTCTATTTTGAGAAAACCCTAGAAAACCCAACCTCCCGACATTTTTTTTGAAAAAAATAACACATGTAATATACATGTTTTTAAGAGTTTTGGGCCAAAAAAACAAAAAAAGCGCCGAAGGAATGTTTAAAAAAAAAAATTCAGCAAGTTTCTGCCTTTTGTGCCTAACACATGTTAGTCACCCGAAGCATGCTGAAATTTGTTTATTTTTTTTAAAAACATCCCTTCGGCGCTTTTTTGTTTTTTTTTGGCCCAAAACACTTTAAAACATGTATATTACATGTGTTATTGTTTTAAAAAAAAAAAAAATGTCGGGAGGTTGGGTAAAAATGGGGGGAGATTTGAGTTTCCATTGTTTTCTAAAAACTTAAGGGTTTTCTATATAGCCCTCCCCTATATATATATATATATATATATATATATAGGTGTCCGCTAGAATGAGAACCACCTACAGTTGTAAGAACCACGAGAACCACTTTCTAACCATTGGATCAAGTAGATGGATGGATGAGATTAAAAGTATTAAAAAATAATATTAAGTATTTTTTGTCTTATTATGTCTTTTATATTTTAATCCAAAAGGGTATTTAAGTAAAATTACACTATTTTGTCTTTTTACCTTTATTGTTTTTTATTACTTTTTAGTATTATTATATTAGATTTTTTTTAAACTTAGCTTTTTTATTAAACATTTTCATATTCAGATTTATTTACAGATTTTTACGTTTAACGTTTTACGCCCAGCCTATTCACGCCTCGTTTTTTGACGCGCCGTTTTTTCGCCCGACTTTTTCACGCGTCATTTTTTCAACGCGCCGTTTTTACGTTTTACGCCCTGGTTTTTTACGTTAGAGTTTTTTTTTTACATTTTACGCGCCGGTCGTTTACGTTAACGTTATTTTACGTTTTACGGGTCGGTTTTTTACGTTTTACGCGTCGGTTTTTTACGTTAACGTTTTTTTTTACGTCTTACGCGCCATTTTTACGTTAACGTTATTTACGTTTTACGCGCCGGTGTTTTACGTTAACGTTTTTTTACGTTTTACGCGCCGTTTTTTTTACGTTAATGTTTTTTACGTCTTTACGTTTTACGCGCCAGTTTTTTACGTTAACGTTTTTTAGGTTAACATTTTTAAATTCAGGTTTTTTACGTTAACCTTTTTTACGTTTTGGTAAAAAATTTTTACGTTTTTACGTTTTACCTAAACTTTTTATGTTTTACGTTAAAAAGTTTACGGTTTACGTCAAAAAGTTTACGGTTTAATTTTTTTTTTTTACAAAAACTTTTTTACGCAAAAACGAACGCACCCAGAAATCGCAAACTTACGCGCCGGTTTCTTACGTTAACATTTTACGTTTTACGTAAAACTTTTTACGTTTTACGTTAAAATTTTTACATTTTACGTTTAACGTAAAAAGTTTTACGTTTTGCGTAAAAAGTTTTACGTTTTACGTAAAAAGTTTTACGTTTTACGTTTGACGTAAAGCTTTTTACGTTTTACGTAAAAAAGTTTACGGTTTACTTTAAAAAGTTTACGGTTTAAGTTTTTTTCTTTTTCAAAAACTTTTTTACACAAAAACGAACGCACCCAAAAAATCGTTACTCGGTAGGTGTCTCAGATAGTTTGCTATCATCATCGACGCCTCAAAAAAAATATATAAAAAACCCAACAAACAAAAAAAAACGAGTGGATTCTGGGAAAAAAAAGAAGAAGTTTTGGCTCAGATTTTCCGAACATCAGAGGCTGCAAAAGTGGGGTTGCGGGTTCAAAAACTTACCCTCCACCATCCTTGCCGCGCCATCGTCCGTTTTTTTTTTGCATCATCACCGCCGATTCAAAAAGCCACCAGATTCACCCGGTTTAAACATTCAAAAGGAACATCCCAAAAGGAACATGAACATCATTCAAACCCAGATTCAACAGAATCAAAAAGGTCCCAAAAACAGAACATCATTCAAACCCAGATTCAACATTAACATCATTCAAACCCAGATTCAACATGAACATCATTCAAAAACCCAGATTCAAACCCATATTCAACAGAAGCAAACCTGCAGCAGATTCAACGTGTACATCATTCAAAAACCCAGATTCAAACCCAGATTCAAGTAAACCCGGAAAAATCAAGTAAACCCAGAAAAATCAAGAACACATACCAAAAAAACCATCGGTATCATCATCATCATTCAAGAACACAGGCCAAGAATCACCAGAAGAATCACCAGCCACTAACCCACTAACCCACTGTTAGAACCACCGCCGCCGACCAACCAACACCGTAGCCGTAGAACCACCGCTGCCGACAACCACCGCCGACCACCACCAAGCCGTCGAACCGCCACCACCACCACAACATCAAATCGGAGCTCACTACCCCCCAAATCGGAGCTTGGAATTGTTCCCCATCTCGTTTTCAGTCCCCCATCTCGGTGAACAGTTGTTGGGGTTTTGTAACAGTTGGGTGGTGGTGATTAATGTTGAGACGGAAGGGGGGGGGGTGTTTTGGTAGCTACCAGACAGATAGAGAGGTGGCGAAGGAATTGGGCGGCGGCAGCAGCAGCGCCATGGGGACGGCCAGCAACGAACCGGAGATGACATTTGGGGTGGGTTTCAAAAATGGATCGGTGATGGGGGATTGAAAGAAAGCTGCATCTTTTAAATAGAAAAGGAGAGAGGAGAGAGGATAGATAGATTAGACATATGGGGTAAATGACCATAATACCCTTTGGGTTGTCAAATTCTGATTGGTTGAGAGTGGTTCTCGCGGTTCTTACAACTGGAGGTGGTTCTCATTCTAGCGGCTCCCTATATATATATATATATATATATATGGGACGGTTATCTTGAGAACGCTAAATATTGCGAAAACCGTGAGAACGAATAGAAAAACCAATCAAAACCATTTTTTAATACAAATCTTATTGTAATTAAGATACAACATAAAAAAAAAAATTTACAACATCAAATAATTCATTTATCCTCTTAAAATCAATCTTATTAGATTTTTTACACATGTGTAAATATAACAAATTTACACATGTGTAAATGGCTAACTTACACATGTGTAAATTTTCTTTATTTACGAATTCACTTTAATTTAAAGGTGTAAATTAAATTTCTAACATTGTATTCGAATAATAATGATAAGTGTAAAAAAATTTTGAATTTGAATTGTTTTTGACCAAGTTCTCGTGGTTTTTTCATTCGTTTTTACGGTTCTCACAATATTTAGTGTTCTCATTTAAACTTTCCCCTATATATATATATATACATATATAATTATGGATGTTTGTATAAATAAGGGTACCCAAAGTTTTTTAAATAAGGGTCTGTTTAAAAGTTTTAAAAAATGGCCCAATTATCAAGCTCAAGTGACTAGTCTAAACAAAAATAAGGGCCTGTATACGGAGTTGAAGTTGATTAATACATTTTTACCGAGACACATTGACAACCCTTTTGATGTTTTAGACTATATCTTCCAACGCAGTACTACTTATCCTAATGCTATAAATGCATATAAAGTGTTGTTGACAATTCCGGTAACCGTGGCATCAGCAAAAAGAAGTTTCTCAAAGTTGAAGATCTATTTACGTTCTACAATGTCACAAAAAAGGCTAAACGGGTTGGCGACAATTTCTATTGAAAGTGAAATATTAGATACTATGGATTACAAGGAGTTGATCGAGAGTTTTGCTTCAAAAAACGCTAGAAGAACCACACTGTTCGCTTAGCAAGTAGGTTCGATAACTTGATCATTTTTGCTACACTATTTTTGTTAATTTGTTTTATCTATTTCATAACAATTATCGTAGTATTATGGGTTTTTAGTATTTATATATTTGATTGAATGATTGATGAGTTTATATTATATGAAGATCTGCGAATGGGGCCCAAAATTTTTATCTCAAACAAGGCCAATTTTTTTTTTTTTTTTTGTGATTTTTGGAGACGGTCCTGGGTTCCACGGACATTATATGAGCCATGTATACAACGTGTATAATAGCACTATACATGCCATATAGAGTACGATGTTACCATTTCCAAAGACCTAACATCGTACTCTATACGATGCATATAGTGTTATACGCGTTAGATAGAGGACTGATTGATGTGTCAACTATCTCGGAATCAAGCTACAAAAGTAAACCTTATATGACGCGTATAATGTTATACACGTCGTATAGGGCTTGACTGATGTGTACTATTCGGAAATCTTGGGGGAGGTAGGTTTAAATGCGAACCTTATATGACGCAGATAACACTATACGCGTCGTATGGTTCTAGAATTTTCTTTTCAAGCTTCGCAGTCGGATAGATGCTGAATTAAACGAAAGTTCACACCAAAATTCATCTGATTCTTCCGTTCAAATCCTTCGCATCACGATGTTATCATACCCTGATTTCTTGTGGGTCCGGTCGGTGGGTATGTGACGATTGATAAAAGTTTCACAAATATGCAGTGAAAGATAAGATGATAAAGTAATAATGTAAAAGTTCAAATTTATTGAATAAAATTTATAAGCGTTTGATACAATGTCCCACCAGTAGGATCCGAAATATAAGTAAGCTTAAGGACATCATAGGCCTTTAAGCAGCGGAGTCGCAAATTCCTAAGCTTTTCCTTTGACCGAGCCATTCCACCCTACATTTACGGCTCGTTACCTGCGGTTTAATCTTTTGAAAATACGTCAGCTTTCACTGGTAAATACAATTTAACCGACTCATTTTTTAAAATCACTTTCATAAATCATTTAAACAAATTATGATAATTCGTGTGTTAATCATTTAGTATACTATTGGGATAGATTTCTTGTCACCAGTTTTACATGCTTGTCAATACAGCTGGGTACTAGAAATCCATGATGGTATATGATGATGGTACACAACACCTTTAATACAACGTCTTCTGGGAGTATGCCTACTACCCTACGCATATTTTATATGCCCATTCCTAGTTGATGAGTCGGGACGCCCGGACACGTTACCGTTACCCCCTAGTGTTTAATGTTATTCAAGCAATACAGATTAAACCAGATTCTTATATTTATTAAAGCATTTTCCCATTTATATAATAACCGTTCCAAGCGGCTAATGCCGTATCCCAAGTTTTCAAATAAAACTAGGCTTAAAGTATTTACCTTTACTTAGCAAATATTCTGTTAAAATAAATTATTTGAAGCAAAGCGGTGTTTCAAGTTGTATATCCTAGGCACGATTATCTGGAATGCTCTATAGTCCAGAATGACACACACACACACACACACACATATATATATATATATATATATATATATATATATATATATATACAGAGAGAGAGAGAGAGAGAAACTGGTGAAAAGTGTGAGAACGCTTATGGATCGTCCGATCAAAACAATCTATGGACTAGATTGGTGTGAGTGCAACATAGGAATGATTCTTGAAGAACGTGGTGTGAATCGATCAATACAGAGGTGCGGAATCCCTCGGCATCGTCAGAGAATCATCAACAACGATATCCACTGTAAACATGTCCAATCTCATTGAGAAGTATGAAAGTACAAAGATCCTGTTGACAATTGGACAGAGCTTCGTTAGACAAAATGGTAAAAGGTTTTAAACTAAGACTCCTACTCACCTATTTATACGGAATCTTGGGAGAGGAGGTGTCATCCGGTCGGATGGTTATCCTCCGGATAGCCATCCGTCCGGATCACTTTACATACTTAAAATATGTCTCCTGTTTCGTCTAAATACAAAATAACATACATACACAAATGTACAACGACACATACAGGACAAAATACATAGACTCAATACAGACGGAAGCTACAGACATAATGCACTAACAGACTCCCCCTTGGATGTAGCTGTAGTCTTCCTTCCTGCATAGTCTTTATTCCACCCTCCTGGTGCGTCTTTTAGCTCTAGCTTTCTCTTTCCTTGTCTCTGCTTGTTCTGCTAACATCTTGCGTCTGAGAGGCCTTCCAATTTCATTCCAATATTTCCTGTACTCAGGATCTCCATCTCTTTTCCTATCCCATCTCGGTATCTTCTTCTCTTCAGACTCTATTGGCGTTTGATCCGTTGGAGGAGGCCTGAAGAGTTTCCTTCTTCTCAAAACCGCAGCTCTTTCAGCTATCTTTCTGAACTTCTCGCTTCTCTTTTCTTTCTTTAGGAATTCCTCTAACTCAATGTCTCTGAACTTTGATTCCCAATATCTTCCTGAGTTTATATCCTTTGCAAAGAATAAATTCGCCATCTTTTGATACTGTTGTGCTTGAGCTTTATCAGGACTATCATACACTATCTTGTTAAATCCAGAACCCTTCTTACATCCGCCACTGTGAACTTAACCTCAATATCTATATCCTTTCCTTTATCATCTTCTTCTTAATTGCCGAATATATTATCTTTTCTTTTTCTTTTTCTTCGTATCTTGCAGACTTCCAAAACAATCTTAGATGCGACTCATAACATTTTGTCTTATCAGTCAATACCTTAGAAATTCGACTATCCTTTAAAAATTGCACTATCTCTTTGAATGGTTCCATATTCGCATAGTTTTCTACCAGAATGCAATAAATGTTGTGATTTGCGTGCCAATCAGATGCTCTTGCCTGCAAAAATGTCAACATTAAAATCTGCACTAACTTCGAGACATAATAGTGAATAGTGACAATATTTGAAAAACTTGAAAATTTTTCTAACACTGAAACACTCTTACACTCTTACAGTACTGATGATCGGATGGTCGTCCGATAGGATGGTCATTCGATCGGATGAGCCTAAAACAATGAAGTGTAATCAGTCAACATATGTGCATTTGGATCGGATGGCCATCCGATCGAATTGCCATTCGCTCCAACAGTGAAGATCAGCCATATGAAAGATAACATGTGAGAAAGTTTTTTGAATCAGATGGCCCTCCGATCGGATGGTCATCCGATCGGATTGCCATTCGAGTGAAAACATCAACAGTTAAGCATGAACATGGCTATGTGTTTTTGACAAAATATACAACACATGTACGTAAAAGTGTCATGGATCGGATGGCCCTCCGATCGGATGGTCATTCGTTCCAAGTGACCATGAAGAACAGTTTGAGTATAAACAATCAAAGATCAAATTTTTGAACCTTTTTACAAAATTGAACACATTTTCACATAGAGAATTGGCCGACTAACAAAACCCTATGTTCAGATTAATGGTTTGGATTTAATTTCACTTTATGTGCCTCGGCCCACCGACACCTATCAAACTTCTAACTTCAAATCTAGTGTGTTTTTCATGAAATTGGCACGGTAAACCTATAGATCTAAGGCCAATGAACAAAACCCTAGATTAATTTGTACAATAATAGTCTAAACAAGCCTAGATCTAGGTTTTTACACTTATCCGAGCCGACACCCTCTAAAAACATCAAATTCATCAAATTTAACGGTGAAAATTAGTAGACTTACCTTTACCATAGTGAAGTTTGAGTGTGCCAACAATCCTATGTAACTTGGAAAGCAAGAATGTGAGATCAGAATTATAACAACCCTCCTAAAATATTTTCGACACCCCTAATGTATTTAGAATACCCCTATATGTTCTAAAATACACACCGTACACGCAAATTGGCCCTAAATACCTTTAATAATTAAAAATAAAATAAAAACAAGAATTTAGTGTCGCTCGCGGGCCGTGAAGACCTTAGTAGTCTTCTACGCGGGGCGCGGCAGCTGGTCACCAGGGCGTAGCCCGGTGCTGCCACGTGTCGGGTTGTGTGTCGAACCTATACTGTTGACTGGTCATAGCTAGTCCCTACTCCCCCTATGTCGCGGGCCGCGAAGGCTAAGCCTTCGGCTTACGCGGGCCGCGAGGAAGTGTCAATCAGACACTATAAATAGATGCAATCGGCTGTTCATTTGAAATCACTCACAAAATTTCTTTCTCTGAATTTCTGTAATATAAAAGCTATAATCGGGTATTATACCCCCTAAAATAATGAAGTTTTCCTCGTTGTAAGTATTATAACCCCCGGTTACGTATTAGATACGCTGCCCGATTGATCTAAGGTTCCGTAACGGCTGTCGAGGTTCTGCCCGACGTAGTCGTTGGAATTCTATCTCGGGGAGGGTATTACTAATGTAAATATTGGGTTATTATACTAACAAACGTGCATTGTTTAATTAATAAATTATCACCAGGAATCCACCAAGAAAAATCTAAAGTAGCAATGTGAGTAATCCTCCTTTTTTTGCAAACTGTTTTTACAAAACCTTAAATATTTTACAATGTGATTAGTAGTGATTGAGTCTTTGTAGTTCTTCAATTACTGCCGGCATGTTGGGGTTTTGTATACAAAATGTGGAACACGTTACCATTGACTAACGAGATAGCCAATGTGTAATATGACCCACCTGTCAGGATTGACAATACTGAATGAGTAATTGTGTAGATATAAACATTGTAATTGCTCTCAATACTATTAAAAGATAAATGCCTCTTGATTAAACTGGGATTCACTCACCAGTATTTCCCACTGACAAATGTTTTTTAAACGCGTTTCAGGTAACAAAATGTGAAAGCCAATTAGAAGCCCGCTGGAGAGCACTAAAGGCTTGAAAAAATGTGGCTATAAAAGTTACCTAAAAGACGATGTTTTAAATTCAATAAATATAGGGTTTATCCCTATAAACATGTTTGTAATAGAAACTTGGGTTTTACCCATGTGTTTATTAATATAAAAACGTGGTATTTTACTCTGATAAAACATTTCCTAACTACGGTCCTGATGAAATTTTCGCTGCCAAACAATAATAAACCAATGATACCACCAAATCTAAGTTCGCGTCCGCCCGATTCCAGGAGATAGGGGCCGGGGGTTGCAACAGAAGGTGGTATCAGAGCTACAACCACTAATTTCAGCCAAAGAAGTATTCTGCTGACATTGAAATTATCAATTCTGTTAGGAAATAATCAATAAGATTATGTGCATACGTGTAGATTATTATTTTGTGTTATTTGACAATCTGTTAGTTTACAGCATGTGTGACCAAGGACCTTCAGATGCTTACCGTCAACTGTCCGGTTCACCTAGGAACGAAGGCTCCTCTTCAAAGCCTACCCTCTCAGGGTTTTCGGCTTACAACAAAGATGGGATATTCGTGTTCAAGGCCCAATCTGAAGAGCCATTCCCTCCCAAGAAGAGAGGATGGTTCAGCAGAGGAGCGCATGAACATAGGAAAAGGATGAAAAAGTTACAACAACAGCGAGTTTTAGCAGCCGCTAAGAGAGAAACGGATGCTAACACTCAGGATATGCTCAATAGGAGTCTAGCAAATTTTCATATCTTAACAACTACAGCTGCCGACCCTAATCTAGAGCAACTGATAGCACCCCAGCCTTTGCCACTATTTCCCACACAACCCATGGACATTGAACTAAATCCAGCCGAAATTCCTAGGGTATATGCACACCCTCCTCTAGACTATGACCCATGGTTTGACGACCATAGGGATTACCAGCAACATTATCCAATCCCCATAGAGGAGCCCATGCAAGACTTAGTAGGACCTTATCCCGATTTGGGTCCTCTAGACCCATATTATGATAATGACCAATACATCAGGGAGATTCTAGAGAACCCTTACCCTTACGAAGAACCGATGCCCCAGTTCCCAGACCCAATACCAGCACCTGCACCACCCATGAGCACTGAGAATGTGCAAGAACTCCGAACCTTTGGTGAGGAGATTTTAGAAGGAAGTAAGAGAATGAGACAGATAGGTGAAAGGCTCGTCTGGAAATATGACGAGCGTAATATGGAATTTTGGATGAACCCATACCATTAGTAATAATATATATATATATATATATATATGTGTGTGTGTGTATGTTTGAAAAAAATCTTATATATATAATAATAATATATTGTAGTATAGACCATGTTGTGATTAATGTTGCATACTAGTATTGTATTTTAATTCCAGTTGTATTTGTAATAAATATAGATGCATAATATAAAATAGAGTAAGTCGCAATGTTCGACGATTTTGGATCAACATGCTTGTTGTGTAATGGTTGCATTGGATATTTTCATGTGATATTAATATTAATATTTGGTAATTGTTTAAAATCCAGATGACCGACGCAGCAAATCAGGAAAACTAGAATAATGAAAATCGAATAAATAACAGTGAAATTCGACACATTGTAAGCCAAGGAATTAGGGATGCCATGCCAGTTATTATCCAAAATGTTAGGGACGCGGAAAATAATAATAAAAGTGATAATGGGAGAAAGCGAACCCATACTGAACTTAGTCACAGCGTGCACAATGGACCCATTTTTCAAATGCCAATTCCAAAAAGAAGAAGAACCATGTCTTATGGTTGTTCTTACAAAGAATTCTAGTCTTGTAAACCAATAGAATTCTCTGGCAATGAAGGGCCCATTACAGCTCTACGTTGGATAGAAAAGACTGAGGCAGTCTTAAAAATAAGCAAGTGCGAAGAAGAAGATAAAATAATGTTTGCTTCCAATCTGTTTAAAAATGCAGCGTTAGAATGGTGGAACACTATC
>JARYGA010013504.1:0-26003 GCA_030545235.1 Helianthus tuberosus
AAAGTTATTCTAGTTCTGATTATTTGATTGATAGAATTTATCCAACTCTTATAGGTTTTGAAGCATTTCAAGACAATAAGTCTGAAGAAAAGGATACTGGTAAAAAACAAAGTGCAAATTATAACACGTGTCCGCCTCCGATTTGGGAAGGTTATTCTACCAGAAACCAAATGAGGAGCAAGTCAAAAAGGCAGTCAATATAAAGTTAAAGTCCAAAATAACTGATGAGTTACCAGAAAATATTGATGTCACATTCACATCGTCTGACACTGATCATGAGTCTGAGTTAATAAAAAAGGTGGTTGATCAGGTGTTGGATAAGGATGAGGAGTCAGAGTCAGAGTCAGAGTCCAAAAGTTCGAGTTCATCATCAGTTGACAGTCACAAGTCGTCAGTTAAAAGGGTTTACAATAAAGAATTTCTGTTATCAAAATCTAATTTGAATGGCGAACCAATCAAAATGGCATATACTTTGATTGATTCAAACAAATTATATTCTGATGAGGAATTTCCAATAAGAGGTGTTAAACCAGAAATGATCAAAAAGGTTTTCAAACTAACAGAAATTAATATTTCTGAAATAAAATATGTAAATCTTACTGGAAAATCTAAAACTTACACCTCGAGTTCAACAAAGATTAAACAAGAAAAAGTGTTACAGTTCTGGTTCTGGTTTTCAAAAGAAACCAAATCATAACGGTAATTACAAAAAGAAACGTCTACGATTTATTCCATCTAAAAATCATAAAAATGAGAAAACTTATAAATAAAAAACTGTATTCATTTCAGGGACAAGTTCGGAAGAAGAACAAAAGAGCTCATTCTGGAAGCAAACAAACAAAGAGTTCTTTGCTGAGAGACAAAAGTTTGAGAAGATTGGAGCTTATCAGAGAAAAGAGACAAGAACCTGTTACAGATGTCAAGAAGTTGGTCACATTGCCTGGAATTTTCCAATGGCTACCAACATCAAACAGGAAGTTGTTTCTAAACTGAAAGAAAAGATTGTTGAGAAAAATGAACCACCAACTGAAAGATTCAAAGTTTTTAAAAGTTCAACATATGAAGTTGGTGAATGTTAAAAGAAGAGATTTTACAAAAGAAGAGTTAATCTTGACAACCAGAAGTGGGTTGTTAAGAAATCGGATATGAAATCTGGCGATGAATCTGATTCCACAAAGTCAGAGGAGCCACAAGTTGAGATAAAACTGGAAACATCAGTACCGCCAATGGATGATGTCAATTTTCCACCATTGCGGGGTGAAAATTTTAAACAAAAAGTTGGAAAAGTTGAGATCTCGAATCAATTCTATTCTGAAAAGAAAGAATTTGATGTCGAAAAAGTTTTTAATGGAAATGTGAAAAAGATTTTTGGGAAGATGATCGATGGGAAGGTTCAAGGGGTTAAAGAATTTTATGAAACAAAGAAGGCATCTTACTACCCGAGTGCAGATGAGGAGGTAACATCCAAGTTTGGTGAAGCTTGGATGCCTGTTTTTCATATGTGAGAAATATGACTTGCCGGAGCTTCTAGGTTGGTAAGTGTGAAGCAGGTATCGACATCTTTCTTGAGAAATTCACTTTGGTGATATTTCGCCTTACAAGTGGTAAATCAGGGACATTAAGTTGTACTTGATTTTCTACAAGTGGTATTTGGTGATTATTTTTTAAAACTGTTATATTTTCAAGTGTTTGAGAAAACAAAGTGATGAATTGAACCCCATTTTTACAAGTGGTAAAATCAACAAAACTTATTTTTCCGGAAAAAAACATTTGATTAAAACAAACTTAAGGGTTTTGAAATCACAATAGGAAAATAGTTTGTTGTTAGGGGGAGTTCTGATTGTTTATGCCAAGTGGATGGCTATCTAAAGCGATTTGATATCAGTTGTCACTTTATTTGTATAGTATGTTTTCAAATTTCTTTAAATGATTTTGAATTTTAGGGGGAGTAAAAAATTTCAGAAAATCCAAAAACATTGGAAAATTTGAAAAAGTAAAAAATATGATAGAATCAAAAATGAGTTTTGTTGTGAAAAAGAGGAAATGATAGTACATCAGTGGACTATCACAGCATGCTAAAGAATTGGAAAGTTGAAATGTGATAAACGGTCTCACTGATGATGTGCCAGTAGGTTTTTACACATTTAGTAGATTGTGACGAGATATAAACCTAAATTTCAAACTAACTTATATTGTGGGGAACATCTCTCGGATATATGGGTAACCCCCGAAATCTTGTTTGAAAGGTCCCTCTTTCTGAGATACTAGGTCTTTATACTCAGTGATATCTGGGGTATTATCCCAGGACTTCTGATTTTGCGGAAGCAATGGCCTAGTCCCCGTATAATACTTTTCGCTTGCTTGAAATATAGCCCTCCCTCAACATAAAAAATGATGAAACATTGCAAAATGCTAATCATGTGTTGTTAAAGAAAATATTCTCTAAAGGGAACACACCAAAAGTCGAAGCCGTCATCTCTCTGATTTTGCGGAAGCAATAGCCTGAGCTCTCACGGCCCTCGCATTTTAATCCTTTACAGATATCATCTATGGTATACTCACCTGTAAGACTGAATATTGGGATCTGGATACGGGAGTATATTCTTAGGTGGGACACGTGAATAAGTTTAAGTCTTTAAAACATTAATTTCATATCTCGAATCAGTTGAACTTTGTGTGAAAATTTAAGTGGATCAGTATACTGACAATCTAAGTGTATCATTTTGAACTGAAAATGTTTAAAGCTTAACGGTGTTGGTGATTTGTCTCATAAACTGATATGATCCTCTTACACAAACTCGAAAAAATATTATTTATAAATATTTCTTTCCTATATTTCATTTCATTAAAATCAAAATTCCAAAAGATTTTTAGTGTGTTTTAGCATAAATTTTGAAAAATACAAAAAGATTTTCGACAACTGATGTTGGAGAGCTGATTTTCAAAATTCCAAGTACTAAACATGATGACAATCAGTGAGGGGGAGTCTATTTGATTTTAGAAAAGTTTTTTTTGAAAAGAAAATGTTATTATTACAAGTGGTTCATCAGTGATTAACATTGTAAAATCATTTATTGATTTTGTGTATACAAGTGGAAAGTAGAGAATAAATTTGTCAAATTTTAAATTTGTGAAATTTATTGTGAGGTAGAGATGTGTGTAGGTTAGTCAGATTCTTGATCCTGAGCAAAGAGAAACACATGTTACGATCTTAAGAACCAAGTTCTGATCCTGAATTCAAATTCACGCAAGATGTTGATGCTGATGAACTTAAGAAATCAAGAGACCTGATCAAGAAGAGAACAAAGCCAGGTTGTGATTCTGGAAGAAAGAAAAAGAAGATTGAGGATGTGTTACAGTGTCAGATACTTCAGGAATAGTTAAAGACTGAAGACGTTGAAGACTCGACACTGAAGACTGGTCAACATTCGAGGGGGAGTCTGTTGGTGCATGCGTCTGTCGACTTCATCTTGTATCCAGTCTTGTATGTATATAGATAGTTCAGGGCACATAATTCGAGAAACTGTCAAAATTAGGTTAGCAGGTAAGTTCACACGAAATTACAAATTGTAATTTCGCTTGAAATAGTAATTTCGTGTTAAATGGTAATTCCGTTTGAAATGTAATCTCGTTTGAACTGGTTCAAGCGGAATTACTTTGCCTATATATAGGAGTGTCCTGATTTCGTTTGAGAAGGACATGTATGTGTGATTCCGGAGCCGAAGTGCTGCCGAAGTGTCGTCTTGCAGTAAAACTTTGTCAAATCAATCAGAAAGACATTTATAGTGAATATCTAGCTGAATCAAACTCGATATGTCTGTTTCCGCCTTTCATATTGAGTAGAACGCCTCTGAACGACTCACTTTGGTTGATAAAACGATCCTATAAAAGCGAACAGCGAAAAGCGTATAAATCACCAAAATCGAAACACATAAACACATAAAATCACATAAAGTACATAAAATTCACATAAAATCAAACATAAAGGTGATAAATCACGGAGTCAGCGACGGCGAAATCCATAATCGAAATACATAATATCGAAAAGAGATTGTCTCGACTGATAGACGTTAACTACCCAAAGTGATTCGACTATTCTCAAGGACTTCGAGCATGCGCTTTGGCCTAATAGACTGTGCTCTATCACCACCATACAATGAACAACACGCATCCTTTTGGTTATTCACGCAATTCGAGTCATTGGAATCCATCAAGACTTTGGTGAGAGTTTTGTAAAAACCAAAATAGAGAACGGAACAAGTCATCAAGGTTCGGGTTTCACCCCTGACTTAACGACTGCATTCCTGTTTGTGTGATAGAGTTGCGAGATAGAGAGGGAGAATTGCGTGGAAGTATGGATTTCACTCCTGATTCAATGCAAATTCTCGTGTTTATAGTAAAAAGTCGTGTTGGCGAGCGATCTCATCGAGAGTTTGCGGTTCTCACACCTAGTCTCGACCAGATCACTTGCCTACGCGAGAGATTTTGAAAATTGAGCAAGTTGCCAGTCTTAGGAAAGGCTGACCTTGCGCGAAGCGGTAGTATGCGATGTCCGCGCAAGAGTATAGTGTTCAGCGAGTTCAAGTCAGAATAATAAATAAGCTCGCACAAAACCCCTATCGGGTTTTGCACAAGTCGGTCTGTTGGTACTTAGACTATAGACTAGGTCATTTCTAAGACATCGACCCGGACTAGGTCAAGTCTTGCCTAATTTCCTATAGTTATGGCTCTGATACCAACCTTTCACACCCCAACCGATGGCGGAATCATCGGGGCGGGCCACTGAGTGAAACAGATTGTCCAGGAGAATCCATAACAACTATTGATTATATTATATTAAAGGTTCATGTCCCATACTACAAACATATAAAATAAAACGGTTATTACAGACGATATTCTCAAAGACAAATAATCCATTTCGACAACTCAGATTTTATTTAGTTTGTTTCTAGACTCTCCTAGCTTGATTCTATAGCGGCTAACAAGCAAAAGCATCCTAAAAACCTATCACATACGTTAAAATAAAAGTCAATACACATAGTGTAAAGGTGAGCATACAAGTTTAATAGTATATAGATAGCGAAATCGGTTTACACATAACCAGCATGTAACATGTAGCAAAGTGAAGCTAGTAGGTTATCGACAATGAAATATGCACAGATGTGACTGCGAGTTGTAGAATGCGCAACACATATCACCACTGTGACACGTGAAGTAAAGCCCTTAACAACCCTTGTCCAGGACAGGTGCTGAGTCCAAACTATAGTACTATCGTTGCTAAGGTGTCAGGCAACAATCACTGTGTAAACATAACATAAAAGCATTCATCGAGTAACACATATAACATGTAATAACGGTCAGCATATAAAAGTGTTTGCGTTGTGTGTCAATTGTGATTTGAAATAGATAACGTATGTAACACCCAAAAGTGCGTAAAGCAAAAAGGGTTCGAGTATACTCACAGATTGTGTTTAGTAAATAAACACTCTCTTGGATTGAAGGGAGCGCTGAGAGATTAGCCCGATTATAGAACGATAGCATGAGCGTTGAATGGTGCCTTAAACGGTCCAAGTGAACAATGCGAAGGAGGGCCATCCAATCGGATGACAATCCGGACGGATGGTCATCCGGTCGGATGGCCATCCAGTCAGATGGCCATTCGGTCAGATTGTCATTCATTTGGGATGGATGTGTTTGCGTAAGATGGAACTTTGAAAATTCATTGTAGCATTTTATTGTAGGATCGATTTCAGAACGAATGGCGGAAACAGACATTCTGAGGTCAATTCAGCACAATATACACTTTAAACTGTCGTATTATTGATTTGAAATCAATTTACAGCGAGACGACACTTCAGCAGCACTTCGTTGAACAAACCGGAACTATTACATCTGATATCGCTTGAGGAGGCATATATAGACTCCTGATTTCGCTTGAAGTAGTTCCAAGCGAAATAAGATTCCAAGCGGAATCAGATTTCGAGTGGAATAACATGTATGCACATTCAAACGGAATCACCTCCTTTCAAGCGAAATAACAATAAATCTCAAACTACGTGCCCTGATTTAACATTCTGAGTACAAGACTCGATACAAGACGAAGTCGACAGACGCATGCACTAACAGACTCCCCCTCGAATGTTAACGAGTCTTCAGTGTCGAGTCTTCGCATCTTCAGTCTTTATCAGTCCTCTTGAACTCTTTCTAAAGTATCTGATGCTGTAAGCATCCTCAAATCTTTCTCTTCTCTTTTCACCAGCACCAACACATTCCTTTCTTTAGGTGTCTTCAGACTCCCCCTTTCGATATGTTGGGATCGGAGCCTGGCTTGTTAAAATCACAGAGTCCTCAGGTATCAGAACCTGGTTCTCCTATCATCTATCTCAGGATCACCTAACTCTTATCCTGTACATTCTCTACAGATTCAGATTCAGGATAGATTCCTGACTCTTACCTGCACAAATCTCTACTCAACAATAAATTTTCTGATGATTACTTGTAAAAACAAACTCACCATCTAATGAACACTTGCAGGAATTATTTAATCAAAGAATGATTTTACAAAGTTAATCTTTGATAAACCACTTGTAGGAATAATGTTTTTATTGCAAAACCTTTTCTCATTTCATTTCAAAATATTTCAAACAATTTCACCCCAACCATTTGTTCATCATGTTTAGCACTTGGAATTTTGAAAATTAGTTCTCCAACACCAGTTGTCGAAAATCTTTTTGTATTTTTCAAAATTTATGCTAAAACACACTAAAATCTTTTTGGATTTTTGAATGTAATGAAATACAGAGAAGAAATATTTACAAACAATATTTTTGTGAGTTTGTGTAAGAGGATCATATCAATTTATGAGACAAATCACCAACACCGTTAAGCTTTAAACATTTTAAGTTCTAAACGATTCACTTAGATTGTCAGTATACTAGTCCACTTAAATTCTCACACAAATTTCAACTGTTTCGAGATACGAGATTAATGTCTTAAGAACTTAAACTTAATCGCGTGTCCCACCTCAGAATATACTCCCGTATCCAGATCCCAATATTCAGTCTTACAGGTGAGTATACCACAGATGATATCTGTAACGGGTTAAAATAAGAAGAACCGTGAGAGCTCAGGTCAGAACTTCCGTTCAGCATAGAGATGACGACTTCGACTTTTGGTGAGTCCCCTTTAGAGGATCTTTTTTACAACAGCATTAATTAGCAAT
Source organism: Helianthus tuberosus (assembly GCA_030545235.1). Classification (NCBI taxonomy): domain Eukaryota; kingdom Viridiplantae; phylum Streptophyta; class Magnoliopsida; order Asterales; family Asteraceae; genus Helianthus; species Helianthus tuberosus. The sequence goes on from JARYGA010013504.1 coordinate 7,223, forward strand.
TTTATTGTCTCATCATTTTATGTTGAGGGCGACGCTATATTTCAAGCAGGCGTAAAGTATTCTCCGGGGACTAGGCCATTGCTTCTGCATTATCAGAAGTCCCAGGATAATACCCCAGATATCACTGAGTATAAAGACCTAGTATCTCAGAAAGAGGGACCTTTCAAACAAGATTTTGGGGGTTACCCATATATCCGACAGACGTTTCCACACGATATAAGCAAGTTTGAATTTAGGTTTATATCTCGTCACAATCTACTAAATGTGCAAAAACCTACTGGCACATCATCAGTGAGACCATTTATCACTTTTTAACTTTCCATTTCTTTAGCATGTTGTGATCGTCTACTGATGTACTATCATTTCCTCTTCTTTTGACTCAAAAACTCATTTTTCATTTTATCATGTTTTTGCCTTTTTCAAATTTTCAAATGTTTTTGGATTTTCAGAAATTTCTTACTCCCCCTAAAATACAAACACATTTGAAAACAAACTGTACAAGTAACATGACAACTGATATCGAATCACTTCAATTCGCCATCCACTTGGCATAAACAATCAGAACTCCCCCCTCACAACAAACTATTTTCCCATTGATTTCAAAATACTCAAGTTTGTTTTAATCAAATGGTTTTTCCAGAAAATAAGTTTTGTTGATTTTATAAAAACCTCTTGTAGGTTAGGGGTTTGGTTCATCACATTGTCTTTCAACCACTTGCAAGAAATCAGATACAACTTAATGTCCCTGATTTACCACTTGTAAGAACAGTCCAATCAAGTTCAACTTAATGACCTTGATTTTCCTACTTAGAAAATCACAACTTCTTTTTCAACCACATGGATTACCAACCAATATCACATGTAAGTTGAATTTTCAAGATGCCGATTCCTACTCCTCACTTACCAACCTGGGAGTTCCGGCAAGTCATACTAGTGACCAATTTTCAATTTACCAAAAAAATATAGAATGATGTCGATTCCTGCACCACGATTACCAACTTGAGAGCTCCAACAAGTCTAGGATTTTACTGTTCGTAAGAGGTACCATCACAGTCACAAACCAGGGATGATACTTTACCTTGCTTCTTTGTTTTCTTCTCGTAAAATTCCTTGACTCCCTTGACCTTCCTGTCAATCATTTTTCCAAAAATATTATGAACTGTGGAATTAAATGCTTTTTCAATATCAAAATTTTTCTTTTCAGAAAAAAATTGATTTGAAATCTCAACTTTACCAATTTTCTTCTTAAAATTTTCAGCCCGAAGTGGTGGAAAATTCACATCATCCACAATCGGCACTGATTTTTCACCTTTAATGTCAACCTGTGGCTCTTCTGATTTTGTGGAATCAGATTCATCGCTAGAAGATAGCTCCTCTGATTTTGTGGAATCAGATTCTTCGCCAGAAGATAGCTCCTCTGATTTTGAAGAATCAGATTCATTGCTAGAACTATCATCAGACTTTTTAACAACCCATTTTTGGTTCTCAAGATTTCCTCTTTTCTTGTAAAACCTGTTTGAACATTCACCAATCTCAAAAGTAGAATTTTTAAAAAGTTTTGTTCTATCAATTGGTGATTCAAACTCAATCACTTTCTCTTTCAGTTTAGAAACTCCCTGTTTTGATTTTATTGCCTTTGAACAATCTCTGGCAATATATCCAACAGTGTTGCATAGAAAACACGTTCTAGTTTCTTTTATCTGATCAGTAAACTTCAACTCTTCTTGCTTCTTTGCAAGGAATTCTTTGTTTGACTGGTTTCTGAACAGATTTTCTTTCTCTTCTTCAGTAGACGTACCTGAAACAAATATCATTTTTGATTTAAAATCTCGAACATATTTTTCATTTTTCTGTTTTTCTGTTGGAATAAATCCTAATCCTTTCTTTTTGAAATTACCGTTATGGTTTGGTTTCTTTCGATAACCAGAACCAGAACTGTAACCCTTTTTCTTGTTTTCTCTTTGTTGAACTCTTGAGGTGTATTTTTTAGGTTTATCATTAAGATTTACATCTTTTATTTCAGAAATATTAATTTCTGTTAGTTTGAAAACCTTTTTGATCATGTCAGGTTTAACACCTCTTATTGGAAATTCCTCATCAAAATATAATTTGTCAGAATCATTCAAAGTATATGCAACTTTAAACATTTCGTCATCCAAATTAGATTTTGATAGAAGAAATTCTTTATTGTAAACTCTTTTGCCCTGTTTGTCGGTTTGACTCGTAATGCTGGACTCAGAATTTGACTCTGACATAGACTCCGACTTTGACTCCTCGGATTCATCTTTATCCAACACCTGATCGACCACTTTCTTTATTAACTCGGACTCATGATCAGTGTCAGATGATGTAAACGTGACATCAATATTATCTGGCAAATTAACTGAAGACTCCGACTCCCACTGAAAATTTGTTGCTTTTTCGACTCTTTCTGAATTTGGATTTCTCGGAGAATATCCATTTTCAAGCGGGGGTGGACACTTGTTGTAATTTGCACCTTGTTTCTTACCAGATGTCTTCTCTTTAGTATCCTTCTTCTTTTCTTTCTTCTTTTCAGGAGTCTTTTCTTTAGATACTTTTTGTTCTTCGGTTACTTCATCATCTTCAAAAGCCTTCATTCCTTCAACAGTTGGATAAATCCTGTCAATGACATAAGAAGTACATGAGTAACTTTTCAACAAACGATTAACTCTTTCAGTTTCAATCCTTTGTGTTTCCAGTTTCTGTTCTAGCACAGCACACTTCTCAATGTAGTTGTTCACAACTTTCTGCTTTATCATGAAAGCTCCTTGAAGTGTCTTCATTGTTGTTGCTTGTTCTTCACTTGATTGATTATATTGATTCATGGTTTTGTTCAGAACATCGTAAGATTCCTTCAACTGATTTATGTTGTTAATCAGTTCACTGTTTTTCTTCTTGATAATCTCACAATTCTCACAAATCACCGGAATCATTTTAGCATTTACTTCTTCATCAACCTTGAACTTCTGAACTTCCTTTACTTTTTTCTTGATCACTGGAACTGCTTCATCATCACTACTGACTGGTTTTTTGATCTTTTTCTTTTTAACTTTATTGTCATCACTGTCACTCTCTTCCATCAATTTAAAATGAGCTGCCAATCTTCTAGCATGATACTCACGATCATCATCACTATCGTCTTCAACACGAGCGACATAAGCTTTGTGATTTGTAGTTTTGTTTGGATCATAATCATCCCAACTAAAACCTTCCCAGTTAAATACTTCCGGTAACTTTTCATCATCTTGGTTAATCAGGCATGCTTTATTATCAGCTGAGATATATTTGTCCCAGTTGAAACTTTCCGCTGGCTTTTTTTCATCCTGATTCACCATACAAGCTCTCTTTGAAGATTCTTCAATCACTTTTCTTCCATGTGCCACTTGTGGTTCTTGTTGTTGTTGAGCAACTTGATGATAAATGGCCTTCCGGTAGTAATCATTGTTGTTGTTGAACGGATTTTGAGCTCCACTTGCTTCGCGGTTTTTGCACTCCCTCTTAAAGTGTCCCTTTTCCCTGCAACGAAAACAAGTGACTTTAGATTTATCAAAACCTAAAGTAGAAACATTAGCTTCACGTAAATCATCTCTTCCTGTAATCTGCTTAAACTTCTCAGCTCGTCTTAACACACTTGCCAAACACCACTTTATGTCCATCAAGTCCATCTCTTCAGCATCTATTTGATCGTAATCCTCTTTTGTCAATTTTGGATTCCCGATCCGACCTGCAACAAAACTACCATAAGATTCCAACACAGTTCCCAACAATGACATGTGACTCTTAGCAATTTCTGCTGAATATTCCTCATCATTTTCCAGATTCAGTAGAATGTTGCATTGTAGCTTCTTGCCATTCTTTGTTGCTGAAAAGTTCGGATCAAATGATGGATATGTTGAAAAACTTGTGTTACTGTTTGATCCTTTAGAAGAACTTCCAGATGAACTCTTTGCATTGAATGCTGTCTCAATCTTCGGTGACATGTTGGTGGTTTTATCACTGATCCTACCTTTGTAATAAAGTCCGATGTCTTGTTCACCATCGAAATCTTTCATTCTTAAAACCTTTCTCTGCTCCATTTCCTGAGCCTCAATCTTTTCAATGAATTTGCTTAGAGTCAGATTGCTAAAACCTTTCTTGTTCCTCAACATCATGAGATATGTACCCCAAGTCTCATATGGTAATGCATCAGCGAGCTTCTCAATCAACTCCTCATTATCTTTCTCGATGCTCAATCTCCTCATGTTGGCTAACAAATTGCAGTATCTTTCAATGATTTGCTTTGTGCTTTCATTTTTCAACCCACGAAACAGATCGAATTCTTTCTTTAAAAGTGACTTCTTGTTCTTGACCATCTCTTGGCTTCCCTGAAACTTCGATTTTAGTGCTTTCCAGATGGAATAAGAAGTTCCATTGTGTTGCAATAACACCAAGATATCTTCTTTCACAGCTTATTGTAGTAAACTAAGCATCATTTTCTCATCTTTGTATTTCTTTCTATTATCGGCACTTAGATCTTTGATTACAATAATCTCTTCGTCATCATTCATCGGTCTAACGTACTTCGTCTCGACACATTCCCAAGCATCCAAATAAATGGCTTGTACCCAGTTTTCGAAACGTCCTTCCCAACCTTTATATTCCTCGATATTCATGAGCTTAGGCGGTTTTTGCATAGTCCCCGTTTCATTTTCCAACATCGTGTTCTGTGCAAGAGTAATCGGGGTAACTGGGGTAGCGAATGCGTTGAAAAATTCTTCTTCCATGTTTCGGTTTTCAAGAAATTGTCAAACAGTGTTTTCAAGCGGAATCACAAACTCAAGCGGAATCTCCTTTGAAGTGAAATATCTTTTCAAACAAAATACCTTATTTTGCTTCAACTAACACCTTTTCAAGCGAAATAACACAGTTGAAGCGAAAAACAGTGATTCAAGCGAAATCACTCAAGCGAAATAACCCAACTGAAGCGAAATTGCAAGTTTCAAGCGAAAATAACACAATTTCTCAAGCGAAATTGCTACTGATGTCATCATCTCAAGCTGATTTTCAAGCGAAATTACAGATTTGATCAAGTTTTAATCTGTTTTTAGTTCTGAAACTTTCTAGGGTTTATTAAAACACAAATGCGCACATAATGTGTGAAAATCAGGACATTTTGACCGTAAAATCAAGTTCAATTTTGAAAAAGGTGTAGAAAACAGAATTTTCAGCTGAATTGGTAAGAACTCTTCTTCCTGTGCTCTGATACCACTTGTAGGATCGATTTCAGACCAAAACGAGTCGATCAGAAGAGTTTTACTCAGAACGAAAGGCGGAAACAGACATTCTGAGGTCAATTCAGCACAATATACACTTTAAACTGTCGTATTATTGATTTGAAATCAATTTACAGTGAGACGACACTTCGGCAGCACTTTGTTGCACAAACCGGAACTATTACATTTGATATCGCTTGAGGAGGTATATATAGACTCCTGATTTTGCTTGAAGTAGTTCCAAGCGGAATCAGATTTTGAGCGAAAAAACATGTATGCACATTCAAACGGAATCACCTCCTTTCAAGCGAAATAACAATAAATCTCAAACTACTTGCCCTGATTTAACATTTTGAGTACAAGACTCGATACAAGATGAAATCGACAGACGCATGCACTAACATTTATAAAACAAGAAGTGTTTTTACAATTCATGTCATCCGACCGGATTGGTCATCCGGACGGATGGCCGTCCGATCGGATTGCGGTTCGTTTGAAACTAACTTCTTTTGAAATTTTGTGAAAAAGTGTAAGTGTTGGAAAGTATCACAAGCATTGAACGTTACAAGTCATCCGATCGGATTGTCATTCGGTCGGATGGCAATCCGATCGGACGACAGTCCGTTCAGCAACCTGTTCGTTCTGAATCTTGTAAGAATTTGTAAAGTTTAGAAAGTTTTGTGATTATACCGAGACGGTATGACTACGTGTCAAACAATGGGAACTCCACCAAGTCTAAGTCATCCGATCAGATGGGAATCACCTCGTCTGATCAGTTAGCTGTTCTTGACGGTGGTTCATGTTCAACCAGTTAAGTCGGTTGTCTCTTCGACAGGAATCAGTTCTCAGACCGACACTTCACTAGAGAATGAGTGGAAGGCCTGAATGAGTCCTGATACTATCGGTTTTTGAGTGCAAGAATGTAAAAGATTACGGAAGAAAAGTTATGGAAACATCTTTCAACTCTTTTAATCTTGAAAATGTCTAGATTTAGGTGAAATCAGTGTTTAAACATGTTGAAATCTCTAAGATCTGAGTTGTTCTTGGTGGAATGAGGTCGCACTTTGAAGTTTATGAGAACCCATGATGACGTCATCCTAGAACAGCCCAAACCAGCCGATTTCATGGTGAAAAGTTAGGATTTGATGGTGAAAATGACGAAGATGTGTGTGTAGATCAAAGAAGTACAAGATTTGGGTTGAAAACTTACAAGAATCACGAGGAATCGAGAGAAAGTAGGGCTGGAACGTGTTGGTTGAACGAGAGCTGTCACATCACATGAACAGTGATGTGACAGGTGGTATTTATAGGTGACAGAAGAGGAAGGGCGGTGCAAAGGTGCAATCGGAGGGCAGTCCGATCGGATGGCCATCCGATCAGATGGTCATCCAGACGGATGACCATTCAATCGAATGGTCATTTGATCGAAGGGCTTTGGCGAGTTGCTTTTCGACTTTTCATTTCGTGCGTTGAGCGTTGTGATGCGTTACGAGTAAGCGATGCGATAGTATTACCCATTAATTACACAAATAAACTAACTACTAATAACCCTTAAACTTCGAGTTCGCGATGAGATTGCGTTGCGATAGAGTTGCAATTGCGTTTGCGATTAACATCCCAAGACAATTGTAAACATGCACAAGTAACACATAATAGCACACACACACATAAAACAATATTCAGAACCAGTAATTCGAGTTGCGATGCGATTAGCGATAAGTCAATTAGCGGTTAAACTGTGATTATTATAGATACTCCACATAATACAACTAAAGTACACAAACTAAAGAATTCGATTAACAAGTCAAAGAGTAAAATCAATAATTAAGCAAGGAGTCACATATCGCATTTAGCAATCTTTTCTTCCTTTGACTTTGAATTTGACTTGTACTTTGACTTCAAAACGCGGGTTGTTACACAAAGATCTTCTGATCGATGTCCCACATCATGGGTTGTCCAAAAGGCAACTTGTGTTGAATTTCTACCAAGGACTCAACTACGACTCACAAGAGCGCATAGCCGTATATGCAGGAGGCGATCTTGGAACTAAGACACCAACTGAAGCCTACGCAATTATAGAAAAAGCTAACTTGAAGTCGAGTTCTCGTCACAGTGGAGTGCGAAATAAAGCATTATATATTCCTGGAGTTCATCAGGTGGATACGTATACGGATCTTGCAGCGCAGATTAGAGCTTTGGCCGCAAGGTTTGATCAAGCTCAGAACATTTCGCAAGTACAATCATCATGTGAGCAGTGTGGAGTGTCACACGAGCCAGGTACTTGTGAGCAGGGTGTTATGTTTATAAGCCACGAAGAAGTGGACTATTTAGGCAATCAAATTAGGCCCCAAAACAACCCCTACAGCAACACGTACAATCCGGGATGGAGAAATCTCCCAAACTCTGGGTGGAAGTCTAATTCTAATAACCAAATCCCAGTTGGATATGCTCAACGCGTTCCCGCGCCACAACAGCCAGGGGCAATCCTTTCAGCCCCAAGGGCAATCTTTTCGACCTCAAGGGCAATCCTTTCAACCACGTTAAAATAATTTAGGTTCAGGAAGCACTTACCAGCCACAAGCCTCTTAAAATAACTCAAAACTAGAAGAGATGATGGCACAACTATTAAAAAACTCCAACAATGCCAATAAAATATCAGAGAAACGATACCAGCAGCATGAGGAGCGTTTCATGGCGCAAGAAGGTGAAATGCGGAGCCAAATGGCTTCAATACAAACCATTGAGAATCAAGTTGGCCAGTTGGCCAAGATGTTGTCTGAAAGACCCCAAGGTAGTCTTCCAGGTAACACAGAACCAAACCCGAGAGGGCATGTTAATGCAGTAATGATGAGGAGTGGTAAAACCATGGGACTCGACAAATCGGACTCACCATCGATCTCTTAGACGGTCCAACTGACGCTTCGGATGAGGTGCACGCTAGGCGAGTCCTAGCAAGTACAACACAGCTCCAGGAGCCAGTTGAAGATTATACTCCTCCAGTTCCATATCCGAGCAGACTGAAGAAGCAGAAGAACGATGAACAACATGGTAAGTTTCTAGAAATGTTGAAACAATTACATATAAACATACCATTTGTTGAGGCATTGGCTCAAATTCCTAAATACGCAAAGTTCTTAAAAGACATCCTCACAAAAAGCAGAAACTCGAAAGCTTGTCTTGTGTGTTGATGAATGAAAACTGTTCAGCCCTTCTCCAAAATTGGTTACCTGAATAGATGGGAGATCTAGGCAGTTTTACTCTTCCCTGCCTCATTGGCAGCATGTCTGTCAGTCACGCATTGGCTTATTTAGGAGCTAGCATAAATCTTATGCCTTATAAGGTTTTTGCTAAATTAGATCTGGGTGAACCTTCACCCACTAGAATGACCATTCGACTTGCAGATCGTTCAATCAAGTATCTGCGTGGATTCGTTGAAAATATGCTTGTTAAAATCGATAAATTCGTGTTTCCCGTGGATTTTGTTATTTTATACATGGATGAAGACTCAAAAATTCCATTAATAGTTGGACGTCCGTTCCTCAATACTACGAGGACGATTGTTGATGTGGCAACTGGCCAAATCACGCTCCGAGTAAATGACGAGCACGTGACTTCTGATATTAAAAGATCAATGCAACATCTGCAAAGTCATGATGACATGCTTTACTATGTTGACATTGTCGACACTTGTCTAAGCTCCCATTTCCAAGGCATGATTGATGAAATTGATATGGACACACATCTGTTGTGTGAGGACCTAGATGGCATTTCGTAGGAGGGCCACAAAATTGAGCAACCGGTTTGCCAAATCGGTAATGATGGTTACCAAAGTCCAGATCAATTTGTCGAGATTGACTGTGAAGTTGAAGAAAAGTCAAAACCTTCAGTTGAAGATTCACCTTCGTTGGAGTTAAAAGAACTCCCACCGTATCTCGAATATGCATTTCTAGACGAGGAGTGTCACTTGCCAGTCATCATTTCAGCATCTTTAGCAAAAGAGGAAAAGAGACAACTTCTCGAGGTTCTAAAGCTCCATAAGAAAGCCATGGCGTGGAAGATTATGGATATCAAAAGCATTAATCTTTTTTTTGTACTCATAAGATTCTAATGGAGGATGATTACAAGCCTAGTGCACAACATCAAAGGCGTCTGAATCCGAATATGCAAGATATGGTGAAAAAAGAAGTAATTAAGTTGTTAGATGCATGGCTAATTTATCCTATATATGATTCTGTTTGGGTAAGTCCAGTGCAAGTAGTACCCAAGAAAGGTGGTATTACTGTAGTTCCAAACGATAGGAATGAACTTATTCCTACCCGTACCGTCACCGGATGGCGAGTTTGCATCAATTACCGCAAGCTCAACGATGCAACCCGTAAGGACCACTTCCCGCTTCCATTCATCGATCAGATGTTGGAACGTCTGTCAGGGAAGTCATTTTTCTGTTTTCTGGATGGGTTCTCTGGATATTTTTTAAATTCCTATCGCTCCTAAGGACCAGGAAAAGACTACTTTCACATGTCCTTTTGGCACATTCTCCTACTAGCGTATGCCTTTTGGGCTATGTAATGCACCAGCCACATTTTAGCGCTGCAAGGTAGCCATTTTCCATGACATGATTGAAGACTCCATGGAAGTATTCATGGATGATTTTTCTGTTTTCGGGAGTTCTTTCAATCAATATCTTGGAAATCTGAAAAGAATGTTAATGAGATGTGAGGAAACTAATATTGTGCTTAACTGGGAGAAATGCCACTACATGGTGAAGGAAGGGGTAGTTCTCGGGCACAAAATCTCTGAAGCCGGGTTGGAAGTTGATCCAGCAAAAGTGGATATCATTTCTAAACATCCTCCCCCTACCTCGGTCAGAGCAATTAGAAGTTTCCTGGGTCATGCAGGGTTCTATAGGCGATTCATAAAGGACTTTTCAAAAATCGCAAGACCTATGACCCGTTTGTTAGAAAAAGACGCTCCATTTGTGTTTTCAGACGAATGCATAAAGGCATTCAAACAACTGAAGTACAGACTTATTGAAGCCCCTATTTTCGTTGCACCAGACTGGGCGTTGCCATTTGAGATAATGTGCGACGCTAGTGATTTCGCAATAGGAGCAGTCTTAGGACAGTGAAGGGAGAAGCATTTTCATCCTATTTACTATGCCAGCAAAACTCTACATGATGCTCAGGAGCATTACACGACAACAAAGAAAGAGCTTTTGGCAGTAGTTTATGCTTTCGACAAATTCAGGTCGTACCTTGTGTTGTCCAAAACAATTGTGTATACGATCATGCAGCTATCAAATACCTTTTTAGCAAACAGGACGCAAAACCGCATCTTATCACATGGATCTTGTTATTACAATAAATTGACATTGAGATCCAAGACAAAAAGGGTGCTTTGAACGTTGCAGCCGACCATCTCTCGAGACTCGAGCATGATAATTCTGAGAATTCACAGGAGGAACCAATATATGACAATTTCCTCCACGAATTTCTTTTGAGTATCGAGTTGAATGACGAGACACCTTGGTTCGCTGACTTTGCAAACTACCTCGCATGTGGAATCCTTATCAAAGGGTTATCATATCAGCAAAAGAGGAAGTTCTTTGCAGACTTAAAATATTATATCTGGGACGAACCATACTTGTTTAGAGTCGGAGCCGATCAAGTGATCCGGAGATGTGTATTTGGAGAGGAGGCAGCTAGCATTCTGCGCCACTGTCATGAGGGGCCCACCGGAGGTCATCATGGAATGAATTACACCGCAAAGAAAGTGTTAGACTCCAGATTTTACTAGCCCACTATCTTTCGTGACGCGCATAAATGGGTTAGAGCGTGTGATGCTTGCCAGAGGGCAACAAATATATCCGCACTTAATGAAATGCCTCAACATCCAATGCAAGTCTGTGAAGTCTTTGATATATGGGGTATCGACTTCATGGGTCCATTTCCAGCCTCACGAGGTAACAAATACATTCTACTTGTTGTAGACTACGTCTCGAAATGGGCTGAAGCACAAGCTTTGCCCACAAATGATGCTAGGGTGGTTGTGAGGTTTTTGAAAAGTTTGTTTGCCTAATTTGGTGCTCCAAAAGCATTGATCAGTGACCAAGGAACACATTTTTGTTATGCACATTTAGAACGAGCCTTGTCCCGTTATGGTGTTCATAGATTGGCTACGCCATACCATCCTCAAACGAGCGGGAAAGTGGAGGTCACGAATCAGGGTTTAAATAGAATCCTTGAATGATCCGTTAGTCAAAACCGCAAGGATTGGTCAGACAAGTTAGATGATGCTCTATGGGCTTTTAGAATAACATTCAAGACACCTATAGGGACAACACCCTTTAGGTTGGTTTACGGTAAAGCCTGTCATCTACCAGTCGAGCTAGAACACAAAGCATTCTGGGCCTTAAAAACAACAAAAATGGATTTGAAAAGCGGAGGTGAAGCCCGTTTCCTGCAGATCCACGAGCTCGAGGAGCTAAGAAACCATGCCTATGAGAGTTCTAGCAGGTACAAAGAACAAGTCAGGAGTTTTCATGACAAGAGATTGATAGAACATAAAGATTTCCGCGTCGGAGAACTTGTCTTGTTATACTCCTCACGGCTGTGTTTATTCCCCGGGAAGTTAAGATCCCGATGGACAAGTCCATACACAGTCAAAGAAGTATTTTCATACGGAGCCGTCATCATCGAAAACTTGAGCGGGGAAATTTTCAAAGTCAACGGTCATAGACTCAAAAGTTACATCAACGGACTAGTTGACTCGGTGGAGGAAATACTCGAACTCCACATCCAGCACGCTTAAAACAAAGTGTGGGGAGAATGAGTCTAGCTATCGACTCGCTGACAAATTTAGCGAGCGTGTTGTCACACGCTTAGGGTAATTTTGTACATATTAGTGTATCATATTTATTTCCTAATTCGTTAAATTTTTTGTTTAAACGTAGGTGCGTACACGTTTGATCCATAATTTGTGAAGTTTTGAAGTTGATTTACAGTTAAAATATACAAAATCGTGCAAAAAGGGGAAATTGGGTGAAAATACGAAGTTAAACGCTTGCTGTGAAATCTGTCCAGAAAGTGCCCAGATGACGCACGACCGTGCGGCCAACAGCACGTTCATGCACTTCATAATCGCACCAGACCAGAACACATACACCGGATAGTCATCGACACGCACTACCATGCAATCCGACTGCACTATCGTGAACTGCACTAAATTGGGAAGAAGGCTAGGAATACACTCGAATGAAGAACTCGATTTCGATTTCTTTACCAATATATATAAGTTTGACAGTGACCAGCAGCGGGCTAGTTTTTGGGCACAAGCGCAGAAGGGCCACCATATGATGCGAGGAAAGCAAGAGCATCAAGGCTACGAGACCCGCTTCTTAGGGTCATTCATCAGGTCATGAGTCACACCATATGTGGACGCATGGATAGTGCAGGAAACTGTCCCACTCCAGATCTTCTTTTCTTATACTCAATAGTTAATGGAGTGCATGTAAACTTTGTCGCCAGGATGGCGGAATTTTTCTTGAAGAACGCGGGAAGGACCGCAAGCAGGGAGATCCACGATGGTGAATACGTGACTCAGCTAGCATACAACATGGGAATTATAACAGATGAAGTAGTCAGTGGTCTTACAATGGTTCACGCATGAGGGGATATAGACATTAAGTCTTTGAAGGCAATCGGTTTAGTAGTGGATACAGACAATGGCCCGAGACTAAGGGGTCTAAATGGGAGATATGGGATCCACTACCACCACAGGACGAAGACATCGAGATGCATGAAGAAGAGCAGCATGATTAGAACCACCACCACAACACAATCAGACACAGCACGAGCAACCCCAACACCAATATGAATATCCGCCGCAGCAGAACTGGCCTCCAGGTATCCCTTCCTATCCCGAGTTATACCAGTAGTTCTAACATATGCAGGTAACTCAAGACACTATAAGAGCCACTCAGGATACTATGCGAGCGACTCAGAACACTATGAGGGAGGAGATATATGCAGGCTTTTCTTATATCTTCGGAGGGCTACAGAACGCCTATCCTCGCTACTTTGGAGAGCCTCCACAGTTTCCATTTGGAAACCCAGTTAACTACGAGGTGGGTTCATCTAGAACGCGCCACCACGATGATGATGATGAGGAGTAAGAGGAGGTGGAGCGGACCGTTCAGAAATACTGGTGTTTTATCGTATTTTATCTTTATCTTTATTCAGTACTTTATTTTATTTGGGATTTTTAAAACTTTATTTCTGTTTTCAAAATGTTTAAGTAGTGTGTTTGTTTTGTTTGAATAATGGATTTGGTTTGGTTATCTAACATTTTAATCCATGGTATTGTTTCCTTTTAGCAAGTGACATACTTGGAAGATTTGTAAAAAAAATGCACACAGAGTTGGGAAGACTTCAATTAAAAGTCTACTCAAACGAGTCAACTTCAACTCTGAGAGAGTACATCTTTCCCTTTTCACATTATTAGTTTAGCTCTTCATAGTTGCTTAACTAATATGTATTTCACATTGGGGACAATGTGAAGTTCAAGTGTGGGGAGGGGTTTAAAGGTTTTAACTTTGTTTGTCCTGAATTGTCCTCATTATTGTACATATTTATTTTCAGAAAATAAAACAAAAATGGTCACTTGTGTTCTTTAGAAAGCAACAAATTTGATCAAGACCGACAAGCCAATTTGATTTTATGAAAAAGATAACTAAAAGCGTGACAAAACAAAAAGAAAGACTTGCATATTTATCTTTACATTTAACCCATTCCTTCAGTTTACGTGAGCATATTTTTGAGCCTTTACTGCTTTCTTGACAATGCTTCTTTGTTTTTGCGGAAAATGAGTGAGCCGGATGTTTCAGGTAATTTAGAACTTGTCATTTGTACACTTTTCAAGATCATAAATATGTGAAATTGCATAGAAATAATAGAGGCACTTAGGATACCCTTTTGTGTAAGCCTTATTCTTTGTTTATATCCCGCACCCAACATTATCAATTAGTTCGCAATGATGAGCCTATTTTCCATATTTTTCAAATTTTACCAAACATAATTAACCTACTTAGCCAAATATAGTCTTTTTATTTTTTAAACCCTTAGTGTTAAAACTCGGCCAAATATGATTATTTAACTATTTCATTGTAAATATTATTTGTTTGTAAAAAAAACCCCGTCTGTTGAAACTCTCTATGGGGATTATGGAAAATCATTAAGAAGAAAATAGAGAGTAGAAGTGTAAGAAGAATAAACTATGAACACTTACACAAATAGCTTAGCAACGTGTTCAGAATCCTAGAAAATAACCGCCGAGTTTTAACCTTTTTAGCCACTTTCAAATATCCATTCCATACCCTTAACCATAGTCTACCATTACAACCCATCAAAGACCTCTTGATTTATGTTTTTAACATATTAATTGGTGGAGATCAGATCTTTTGACAAGCTTATGATATTGCATGATTCATTGACTAGGCATCGAGTGTTTTACATACATATCATATGTATGATTCAGAAATATAACTGAGTGTGTGTGAACATTGTGAGAAATGTAAAGATTTGCATGCTAAGTCAATCGAACGTAGAATCATTGCTTTATGACTATCTTTTCACACATCCAAATAAGCTTGTTTGTTCTGAATCTTTGATGATGACTTTTTGAAAACCAATTTGACCACCAAACAAATTAAGTAACTTTGTAAATATTCAGATTTGTTTCCTTGCTTTATTTTAGGTTTGCTTGAGGACAAGCAAAGTTCAAATGTGGGGATGTTTGATATATGTTAAGTTATACATGTTTTTATCCCACAAAACACTTCCGTTTTAAGCGTTTTTGACCGAAACCGTGACGTTTAGGTACCAAATCTGGTACTTTTATATTTTCAGGTCTTAAAAGTGACAAAAATCTGATGACTGCCAGGTGTCGCACGACCGCGCGATCCAACCGCACTACTGTGCCAGACCTCCAACCTCAGAAGCACTACCAGTGTGACTCATGGTGCCGCTGATTACTTGGAACGCACTACTGTGCAACCCGCCGCATGACCGTGCACCACCTAGACCATGATTTCTGATGATCATCCTCACGACCTCGCACTACCGTGTGACTAGTGGCATGACCGTGCCAATCTGGTGACCGAGACAACTTGTCCACTAGTCCACTTGTCTGACCCCGAATCAGAGAAATGACGTCACCCGACAAGTGCCCGTGCACGACCGTGTGATCCAACTGCATGGTCGTGCCAAACTGAAAATTGCCTATAAATAGATCCATTCACTATTGGTTTCAATGTTGGGTTTTTCTCCATGTTTCTGGGTGATTTCTGGGTTGAAGCAGTCCTGATTAGACCTATTTGAAGCACCAAGATCGAGTGGAAGCATAACCAATCCAACCCATCAATTCCTTGCTTGTTTATGGTTCGATTCCTTGTTCTTAAACATGTATTCTGATCATTATTCAAGTTTTGAGCTGATGTTAGTTTATGTTTAATATAGTAGTGTGTAATAGTAGTAATGAACTTGTTTCTTGAATAATCTTTATGTTGTAATCTTGTTTGTATGAATCTTTAGTACTTTTTCATGTTTGAATCTTCATGATTATATAATGAATGTTTGTTGAGTTCTTGATTATGTTTGATTGTCTTGGATAATAAATCTGTGGTTAGTGGGATGGTAACTATTTCTTGATTAATCACTTGTTTGTAAACTTGTTTACACCATAAGACTCGAGAGGGTTATTGGTTTTATCTAAGATATATCGGATTTTGATTGAGAATGCTTTCTTGCACGCAAGGGTTCTAATGAATTATATGGTGTTGTTACATGTTCTTGACGCGGTTTATGATCTTTGTTTAGTAAGGTGAAATACTTTGTTATATAATCTACTTAAATGCTTATCCTCGCGGCTGTATTGTGACCATCGGTATTGCTTTCTTTGATAAGTGAGGTTAGAAAACTCCTAGCGGATGACTAATCTATCTTTAAAGGTTCACATGAATATATATCAATAGCTCGCTAAAGAATGATTTTAAGTGGTTAACGTGTGTTTATCGCGTTAACTTTCCAAAGAATCATCATGTTAGAAAACTCCTAGCGGATGACTAACTGTCTTGAAATTGGAAAATTGATCAAGTGCTTTTGTGACATATCTGATGTAGATAACATGTTTAGGTTGTTTGTGAAACAAGATAATATTTGTTTTTTATATTTGGAGTCTAATATGTTTTAGATATAATTTTAGTTAAACACCCATTCACTAATCTGTTTATCCGGTAAATCAATGACAAAGATTTAGTACTTAATAATGCCCGTGTTCCATGGATCGATATATGGATCTTACCAATACTTTGCTACATATATGACGGGATACACTTGTCCTTTTGTGTGTGTTTTAATGTTAAGGTATAAACCATTACTATATGATAAAAAAGATACTCAATGAACAGTGATAATATTTATTTATTATTATTTAAAATTAGAATGGAATGAATAGTAACATCATTAAGAGATGAGCAAATGATATCGGGTATAGGTACCGGTCTCAAATTTACCAAACCGGTGTATTTTCGGTACCGGTTCTGCACAGGTATTCACCAGTTTTTACTCTCAAATACCGGTGTCGTACCAGTACCGACCGGTACCGAACCATACCATACTAGGTATATTCGGTACCGGTACCCACTTTTGGGG
Organism: Helianthus tuberosus; assembly: GCA_030545235.1. NCBI lineage: Eukaryota > Viridiplantae > Streptophyta > Magnoliopsida > Asterales > Asteraceae > Helianthus > Helianthus tuberosus. The sequence goes on from JARYGA010013504.1 coordinate 24,204, forward strand.
ATTTCGGTAACGGTATTTTCAGTACCGGTTGGTAACGAGCTCATCAAATCCTGTAGCAACGCAACAATGCAAGTAATTGCACTGTTTAGATTACTTTTCATACACACAGTAAGTAAACTGTATTTCATTTGAATGAGGTTTTATATACACAACAACTTATTTTGCTTTCTTTTTTATCTTTTTCTATAATGAATGAATTGTAGCATGTAAAATTAACTAGGATATTTAGAATATTGATGAGCAAATCGTATCAAATCCTGTAAACGAACCGGTATCGTATCAGTACAAAATTTACTATACCAAATCATTTTTGGTACCAATTTGGTACCCACCTTTTTTCGTTTTCAGAATCGTTACTTTCGGTTCGACACCGGTCTAGCACCATACCTGTATTTATTAATTTTTACCTTCAAATACCATACCGTATTGTACTGAGCATTTTCGGTGCCGGTACCTATTTTCGATGATTTTCCGGATCGGTACTTTCGCTGCCGTTACCGGTACCGAGCTCATCCATATTTTAACGTGTTAGCACCGTAATAACTGAAGTGAAAACAACCGAATTTCCAATGTGTAGGACGTGTGGGTCCTCTTACTATATATTAGGTTATTTAAAATCATTTTTTATGACGGAGTGACTATCCTTACCACGTCATTTTATTTATGTTTTGATATTCGGTATCTGTTTGCCGTTGCTGACACACCTTTTGTAGTCATTGGGTCCCGCCGCAACGCGCGGGCGGAAAATAACTAGTTTTTATAAATATTAAAACCAATTTCGTGTGTAAAGTTCATTATATAAATATGTATATAGTTACACACACGTCACAACTCAAGCAGGGCTAGTTGGCATTAGCCGGCGATGGGCGGCGGTGGCCCTGGCTAGTGGTCGGAGGTAATGGTTCCGCAATTATTGTATTATTTGTTTATGTGTTTTCGTATTCAACCATTGTAATCCGAGACTTATGATCATAATGGAATTCATTTTATTTATTTTTTTCTCTCTCAATAATTGTTCAATCAAACATAGGTGTTATTCATATAATCATCAAGACACGTTTAAATCATTCGAAAACCGACTTATGTTGAGTAAATTCGATATTTGAGACCCAATTAATCAACTATTATGTTATATTATGTTTATAGTTATGTTAGAAACTAAAATTATACAAGTAACAAAAAAGAAATGTATAAAATAAACAAGCCCATACATTAGGCCCAAAAATAAAAAAAATATTAATGGGCCAATTTCAACTTTCCATATTTATTTCACTACCTTAAACCCGAATCTCTCACCTATAAATACCACACACATTCCACCATTTTTCTTTGCCATTTATCAAATAATTCTTCCCTCTTGAAAGTGAGTTCCATCTCCTTTCACATTCTTCTCTTCTTCTTGTTTTTCTTTGTGTTTTCATACTTCCCCATATTGGAGAAATCCTTATGGAATGTCACCAAATGTTTACCATGGTAAAAAAAAAAAGATGGTACATCACCAAAATAAGGACCAATCTTGGGTTTTCTTTTACATGTTTTTTAATCTTTAATTATGTCATTTCCATCTAACATTACTAACCATGATCAATTATTAAAATGCTTAACTTAATATTGTCTAACTCTTTATTATATCTCTAACATTACTAACCATGCTAACTTCTTTAACCATGCTAATAATCACTAACATTTTACTCATGCTACTAACCACTAACCCCTTTAATTTTGTTTCTAACTCATTTAATCTTACAATTTAATTTTGGTCAATTCATTTATTTATTCTTGCAATTAATTATTATTATA
>JARYGA010013505.1:0-86440 GCA_030545235.1 Helianthus tuberosus
TCACGATAATTGTAGAATTACAAATACTCAATCACTGTGAAGTATAATTTAAACATTTGAGGTTTTGTAAAAATAGTTTACAAAAATGAGATTATAATCTATTAATTTAAACAATGCATACGCGTTAGTATAATAACCCAAATTTACATTAGTTATACCCTCCCCAAGACAGAACTCCAACGACTACGTCGGGCAGAGCCTCGACAACAGGCGTTACGGAGCACTAGATCAATCGGGCAGCGTATCTAATATGTAATCGGGGGTTATAACACTTACAACGAGGCAGAGCTTCGCTAATTAGGGGGTGTTATACTCGGAAATTATAATTGCTATGTAGAAATTTAGAGAGAGAATCGAGTTTTGAACGAGTTAAAAGTGAAGCCTGAGGCCCCTATTTATAGTCCTGATCGACCAGCGGGTCGCGGCCCGCGACAGCAATTGCTGTCTTTCTCGCGGCCCACGAGCTAGGGGTGTAGGGCTTTAGGGTTGATCAATCACGAGTATAGACTCGACAAGTGGCGACACGTGGCGGCACCAGGCTGCGCCTGGTGGCTAGGCGCTCGCGCCCCGCGACAGCCACCCAAGGGTGTGTTGCACCCCGCCAAGAACCATTAAATTTTGTTTTTATATAATTTTTATAAAAATAAAGTATTTGGGGCCCACTTTTCGTATTCGGGGTGTATTTTAGGGCGTATAGGGGTGTTCTAAATATTTTTAGGAGGGTTGTTATAAATAGATCTAGGGAGAGATTGTTGGGTTTTGTAAGATCTTCTAATGATGAAAGCCAAAACCCAAGGGAACCATCTTCCCTGCCTGATGGAATAAGTTGAAATACAATCAATGGTCAAGTAGCGTGTTGGATATGGTTTCTGGAATGCTCCAATAGGTTAGTTTATCTTAGAATTTGGATAGGTGGAGATGGCTTGCTGATAAAGATGGTGTTTATTCAGTAGCGTGTATGAAAAAGGCCTTGTTTGAGGCGAATAATGTTGCAGCCCCGTTTGTCATCGATTGGAATATTTGGGTCCCGTTAAAAGCTAACATCTTTGTATGGAAGGCTGAGATGAATAGGTTGCCTACCTACGATGCAGTATGGGCCAGAAATATACATATTGGGCACTCGGTGTGTAATAACCATAAATTTAAAACCATTATTATTTATTTTAGTTAATAGAAAACCCTAATTAAGACACCCAAGTAATTCTGTACAAACCCTAGAATTTTCAGAATTTTCAGAATCAGGATTAGGGCCCCTAAAACTCAGGGGGGGTAAACCCTAGCTAACGATTATCCTAATAACTTGCGGACGAAGTTGAATTTAATGATTCCGTCGACTCAGCTAGGCTAGTCCCACACGTGGCAACCCTATACATAAAATAAGTTCTCTCGCGGGCCGCGTAAGGATAGGTTATATATCACGCGGGCCGCGACAAGGTCCAAATTCGACTATAAATACAGGACATTGGCACTTGAATTCTGGCACAAAAACGACGAAGAAACTCCAAATACGCGCTGAGATATCGTCCGATTACTCTCAAAACACACACGAATCACTAATTAGTATAGCGAGGTGCTGCAGAACAGGGTAATAACTCGATCGCTATTACGATTCATTGTCCGATCGATCAATATATCCAATGGATGTTTAAGTGCTGCCCACATTAGGGTTATACTTTGTCGTTCGTCATTAATTCGATGAATGAGTTTAAGTATCGTACTTTGTCGTTTGTCGTTAATTCGATGGATCAGTTTAAGTATCGTACTTTGTCATTCGTCGTTAATTTGATGGATGTTTAAGTATAGCACTTTGTCATTCGTTGTGAGGGTTGATCTCGTGAGTTATCATAAATGCTGTATTAAGTTACTAACCTAGTTGTGTGCATGTTATTTAAATTAGGTTAAAAGACTAATCAGTAGTCTAAACTATGCCCGTATAAATCTGAAATATTATCACAAGGTAGCATCACTTTGAAATTATTAAGGTACGGATCCTTACCCCACTCCTTATTGCTTCATATTCAAATTGTTATAAACCCATTAAATTCGTACACTCTTCACGTCTTTGATTATCGATTCATTTGACAGTCCGTTGAATTCCTATTCTAAAACTTTGAATTTAGCTTTCATGTCATGCGATAGTTTTCTGTTAAGTTGTACTCATTATCGCATGTTTCAATATAAGTTATGTTTTGTTATGAAAAGTATTTTGATAAGTTATGTAAATAAGACTATTTGTACTCTGATACCCTGAGTATCGCTTCTCGTGGAGTGTCCCACGAGCATGTTGTTGCGGCATCGACATCATGTGCTCCACCCGTGACGGAGAGATCAGTTCACGGCGTCTCTTAAGTACAAGTGTGGTACATAAGGCTATTAGGAGGCGTATGGATCGATCCTAGGATTTAAGTATAAGGAGGTGGATAACGGGTATGCCAATTCGCCATCTCATGTGATAATTATGCAGGAGTAGCTACCTGTGTATTGTCACGTTTTAAGTTGCTCATGGGTACATCCGTAAGATATGATTATGAAATTATGTTCTTGCATCGTATCATTTTCGCATAAAGTGTTATTGTTATTTGAGCCTATTATTCCGTACTGAGCATTTGGCTCATTCCGTAAATTTTTGTATGTACAGGTCCTCAGGTTACTTTGGGCGGGGAAAAGAGAGAAGAATAAAGCCTAGGAATAAATCCGAAGATGTTAGTTAATCAAGTCAAATGTGTCCGCTTGTATATTAACCTTAAGTTCAGTTGTTGTGTGGTTGTATCCTTGTCAAATAAATAAATGGAATTATGACTTTTGTTTATGATATCACTGTTATTGTGACACGTCAGCCCTTCCGGGTTGGGGTGTTACAGCTATGGTATCAGAGCAAAGGCTCTTTCCTGTAGAAAACTTGAAGATAGTAATTAAAACCTGTGAGGAATGGGTAGATATCTATGATAGGATTCAACTTGGTCTCTTATTTGGTTTAACTCCTATGTCTATTCTTATAGATGCCTCCTCGTCGTCCGTTACGTAGGAATTCTCGTACTAACCATGTACGTAACAACACTTCTTCGAATGAGACTCCAGTTGATCCAAACGTAATTAATGCTATCAACCAGGCTGTTGCCGGGTTGCTTCCAAACCTTGTTGCTCAAACAGCTGAGGCCGTTATTCAACAAACTCGTCATCCAGATCGTAATAACACGAATCCAATATCTGGTGAAGAAATTCGTGAGAATACCACGAACAATATTACCTATAGTATAGACATATGGATCGCTAAATTCCAAAAACAAAAGCCGAAATCCTTTAGTCACGCTAATAATCCAGTCGAAGCAAGGAACTGGATAGCTCATATTGAAAAGATCTTCGGAGTTCTTGGAGTTCCGGAGCAATACAAAGTTAGATTGGCTACCTACAAATTTGAAGATGACGCACAAACTTGGTGGGAAGGATATAAGCAAGTCAAAGGAGGGGATGATTTTGACGCTAATCTTTCATGGGTCGACTTTCGTACCATCTTTTACAACAAGTATTTTTCGACCGCTGATAAAGAAGCTTATATCAGGGAGTATGCAGTGATTCGACAGGGGAGTGATGAACCAGCCTCTGAGTTCATTACTAGATTTTCAAGGTTGGCTAGTATTGTAGGAGACGTTGCAGGATCAGCAGAAGCCCAGGCAACAAAATGCAAGTGGGCAGTCGATGATCGAATTCGGAAGTCGATCATGTACATGAAATTTAAGGATATCACCGAAGTTGCTGATGCAATTAAAACTTTTGAGTTCGAGAGGAAAGAATTTTTATCCCAAACTGAGGATAATAAGAAGAGAAACAGAGAAGAATCATTTCACTCTCTATACCCTAATCTATCTGAACAATAGAATTTTAGTCAAGGTAACGGTGAACCTTGCTTTTTGATCTATGTTCATTTGTTTGTGGTCATTCATGCTTTACCTTATGTGAACATATCTTAGCTATGATTAAGCATATCTATATCAGTACCAGTAGTCACTCTATTATCTGTAAGTCTCCATTGACTTTTCATACGGTAAGATATTTTATTAAGATGCGTTATAGGAGGACCATTAGGGCACATATGTAAGGTAATTGACCATTATAGTCATTATGAATTTCAGATACACATGTGTGTTTAGGAGATTCTGGTTAGTAACTCTGCTATGAAAGTTCCGTCTCTGTTACTTATGCGATAGGTTATATTCTTATTTGAAAAATTTCGAGGACGAAATTTCTTTTAAGGGGGTAATAGTTGTAATAACCATAAATTTAAAACCATTATTATTTATTTTAGTTAATAGAAAACCCTAATTAAGACACCCAAGTAATTCTGTACAAACCCTAGAATTTTCAGAATTTTCAGAATCAGGATTAGGGCCCCTAAAACTCAGGGGGGGTAAACCCTAGCTAACGATTATCCTAATAACTTACGGACGAAGTTGAATTTAATGATTCCGTCGACTCAGCTAGGCTAGTCCCACACGTGGCAACCCTATACATAAAATAAGTTCTCTCGCGGGCCGCGTAAGGATAGGTTATATATCACGCGGGCCGCGACAAGGTCCAAATTCGACTATAAATACAGGACATTGGCACTTGAATTCTGGCACAAAAACGACGAAGAAACTCCAAATACGCGCTGAGATATCGTCCGATTACTCTCAAAACACACACGAATCACTAATTAGTATAGCGAGGTGCTGCAGAACAGGGTAATAACTCGATCGCTATTACGATTCATTGTCCGATCGATCAATATATCCAATGGATGTTTAAGTGCTGCCCACATTAGGGTTATACTTTGTCGTTCGTCATTAATTCGATGAATGAGTTTAAGTATCGTACTTTGTCGTTCGTCGTTAATTCGATGGATGAGTTTAAGTATCGTACTTTGTCCTTCGTCGTTAATTCGATGGATGTTTAAGTATAGCACTTTGTCATTCGTTGTGAGGGTTGATCTCGTGAGTTATCGTAAATGCTGTATTAAGTTACTAACCTAGTTGTGTGCATGTTATTTAAATTAGGTTAAAAGACTAATCAGTAGTCTAAACTCTGCCCGTATAAATCTGAAATATTATCACAAGGTAGCATCACTTTGAAATTATTAAGGTACGGATCCTTACCCCACTCCTTATTGCTTCATATTCAAATTGTTATAAACCCATTAAATTCGTACACTCTTCACGTCTTTGATTATCGATTCATTTGACAGTCCGTTGAATTCCTATTCTAAAACTTTGAATTTAGCTTTCATGTCATGCGATAGTTTTCTGTTAAGTTGTACTCATTATCGCATGTTTCAATATAAGTTACGTTTTGTTATGAAAAGTATTTTGATAAGTTATGTAAATAAGACTATTTGTACTCTGATACCCTGAGTATCGCTTCTCGTGGAGTGTCCCACGAGCATGTTGTTGCGGCATCGACATCATGTGCTCCACCCGTGACGGAGAGATCAGTTCACGGCGTCTCTTAAGTACAAGTGTGGTACATAAGGCTATTAGGAGGCGTATGGATCGATCCTAGGATTTAAGTATAAGGAGGTGGATAACGGGTATGCCAATTCGCCATCTCATGTGATAATTATGCAGGAGTAGCTACCTGTGTATTGTCACGTTTTAAGTTGCTCATGGGTACATCCGTAAGATATGATTATGAAATTATGTTCTTGCATCGTATCATTTTCGCATAAAGTGTTATTGTTATTTGAGCCTATTATTCCGTACTGAGCATTCGGCTCATTCCGTAAATTTTTGTATGTACAGGTCCTCAGGTTACTTTGGGCGGGGAAAAGAGAGAAGAATAAAGCCTAGGAATAAATCCGAAGATGTTAGTTAATCAAGTCAAATGTGTCCGCTTGTATATTAACCTTAAGTTCAGTTGTTGTGTGGTTGTATCCTTGTCAAATAAATAAATGGAATTATGACTTTTGTTTATGATATCACTGTTATTGTGACACGTCAGCCCTTCCGGGTTGGGGTGTTACAGCTATGGTATCAGAGCAAAGGCTCTTTCCTGTAGAAAACTTGAAGATAGTAATTAAAACCTGTGAGCTATGATGAGGAAACTAGTGACCATCTCTTGACTTCTTGCATCTTCGCCTCCGTTATTTGGCAAGCAGTGGCACAGTGGTGTAAAGTGCCACCTATCTATGCCTTTTCTACTCGAGACTTGCTGAAGGTTCACAAAGAGTTACATATGGAACGGGGGATCAAAAAAGCATTTTATGGGAATATGATCACTACTTGTTGGGGCATCTGGAAAGCAAGGAACGAAGCAGTGTTCTCTAGCAAAACGGCTAATGCAACGAAGACGGTGGATGATATCAAGTCCTAAGTTTTCTTGGGGTCAAGAATAGGTCTCCGCTAAAGAATTTGTCTTGGAAAAACTGGTGTAATTTTGTTTTTTAGCTGGCCTTATTGTGTTTTGCTAGCTTCTTGCTAGTCGTTTGGTTAATGAAATTCGCCATTCAAAAAAATTGATGATGATGGTTTTCAATTTCAAAAATTGATTATTGCATTCAATCAGATTTATGGTTGTAGCTGATGATTGCTTCAAGATTTCAATCAAAGTGGTTGTGTAACTGATGTAGAGGGGTTATATAAGTGATGAATTCTATTGATTTCAATTAGAGGGTTATGTAAGTGATGAATGATTTTACACGTATACTTCAAAATATTAGCATTGATTTTTCTACAACAAGTTTTATTGACATATTTTTTAACTACATACTCAAAACGTATTATCGTTGAGTGTACATTAAGTAATAATGTTATTTTACCTATTTTGCCCTCCTTGCCTTTCACCCACCCCTTCCATTTGTGATGTGGAGAGCAAACCGCCGAATGTCTACATGGTGCCTACGTGGCAAGGGTTTGCCCCTTGCCCTCGCCCATCACCCCCGTGTGAGATGAATCATGGGATTCTATCTTCTTTTCTAGCGCCCAATTTCTTGATTTTTTTATGTATTTAATGTGTTCTTTAGCTATTTATAACTGAAGATATCATATTCTCTTCCTTTTGATTTGTGTTAAGACATTCTCGAAATAGCAAACTCCCTAGTCGGTTTAACGAATGTAAAAAGATGGTTGGGGCGATCCTCCTATGTGACAGATTTGGAAAGCTAGAAATAAAAATGAATTAAGTGGCTATTTATGCCGGTAGCGTGGAAAACATAAAATCAAACTCTTTTTTGTGGATTAAAGTTTCAGAATTTAGATTGGGAGTGTGATTATAGAATTTTCCGACGTTCAATTTTTTTTTAACCAAAAGTCATAACTAGGAAACTGGTATTATCGATGATGTTTCAAGTCACATGTCTATATTAACATCCACGTCAATAATGTTAAAAAAAAAAATCACACATGATATCAGAATTTAGATTGGGGGCGTGATTATAGAATTTTCAGACTTTCAATTTTTTTTTTAACCAAAAGTCATAACTACGAAACTGCTATTATCGATGATGTTTCAAGTCACTTGTTATTAACATCCACCTCAATAATGTTAAAAAAAAATCACACATCATATATTTTCCTTAAATTGTGTAGTAATCTTCCTGTAATCTTATGTAAGTTAATACGACAACATTTTTCAGTCTCGTCTTTTCTATTGGCATATAAATAAACGACAATGCTATATTCATATCCAAGTGAATCCGCATATAAACCAAATATCTCCATCTTGTATTTCTTATTTTAAAAATTAGTTTTAATTATAATTTATTGTCCATTTTAAGACATAAAAACAAGTGACTTTTACGGTCTAATCAAATTCTTGGAAGCCTGTAAAGGGAAAAAAAGATTCTACTAAAGAAAAATAAAGAAAAATGTATTTAAATTATTGTCTGGATAAAGGCTTATTTGGCCACCATCATCACATAGAATATTCTAATCATACTAACTTTTTCAACTACAAAATAATTTTTTTTTAAAGGTGTGAATTATTCGCGAATGTCGGGAGGTCTAGCATACGTTGTCTTAACCGGGTCCGCGCTAGAGAGCCCCCTCGCACAATAGATCCCCAATTTAAACCCCTCAATGAGAAACCCCTATCACCAAGACTCGAACTTGAGACCTTGAGGGGAAAACTCACCCGGGCCCACCATAAGTGGAACTTAAATACCCGTGGCCACCACTAGAGCACTAATGATGGTTAACTACAAAATAATTTATCCACGCCAAAACCCCTTTTCTCATTTTTTGAAGAGTTAATTACTGTTTTCGTCCCTATAGTTTGTCAAAAATCATTATTTCAGTCCATTAGTTTAAAAATTGCGATTTCAGTCCCTGTGGTTTCACTTTCGTAACCATTCCAGTCCACCTCCGTTAACTCCATCCATTTATTCTGTTAAGTACACGTGAATTGACCATAATGCCCTTATTAATAAAAAACAAAAAGATATCTAAATGAGTTAATTACTGTTTTCGTCCCTGTGGTTTGTCAAAAATCACTATTTCAGTCCATTAGTTTAAAAATTGCGATTTCAGTCCCTGTGGTTTTCTTTTCGTAACCATTTCAGTCTAGTCTTCTATCACCGTCTGTTTTACCATTAAGTTTTTAATGAAATACCTAAATTACCCTTGTGTTAATTAAATAAAAAACCATGGAAATTTAAAAGATTGTATTCTAGGACCCACTTGTTAAAACACAACCCCATGCTACCCCACCCCACTCCATCCCTGCTCTCATTTCCGGTCATCTTCTCCGGGATCACAACCCCACCCTCTTAATGTCCGGCGACCCATTACCCCACCCCAATTAATATCTTCCTAGCAGCATCAATTAAAAACTTCATTAAAAACTTAACTGTAAAATAGACGGTGTTAGGAGACTGGACTGAAATGGTTACGAAAGTGAAACCACAGGGACTGTAATCGCAATTTTAAACTAATGGACTGAAATAGTGATTTTTGACAAACCACAGGGACGAAAACAGTAATTAACTCATTTAGATTTCTTTTTGTTTTTTATTAATAAGGGCATTATGGTCAATTCACGTGTACTTAACAGAATAAATAGATGGGGTTAACGGAGGTGGACTGAAATGGTTACGAAAGTGAAACCACAGGGACTGAAATCTCAATTTTTAAACTAATGGACTGAAATAGTGATTTTTGACAAACCACAAGGATGAAAATAGTAATTAACTCTTTTTTAAACTATAAGCGTATTGTTCTCATTATTTCACTCCAGCCGTATTTATAAAAGGAAAAAAAACGGTCAATAATATCTAAATATGTGACTCCTCGGAAATTTATGTCGAATGATATGACAACACGTGTCCAATAACTCCTAAATAGTCCTAATATGTTGGACGAGAGGAGCCATATTGTACAAAATGGAAGATGAATCAAGTGGATGGATAAAATATGAATAAATTGTCACACCCCGATATTTCCACGTATTACCGGTGGGCCTAGTGGGGAGTATCGTGGCGTAGTGATATCATCATAGACAATTAACACAATTATAGCACAGCGGAAGGCTTGGTAGATTAATTACTATTACAAACCGTAGTGTCCGAGTGTTCAAGATAAAAGAATATACAGACTGGTTGTAATAGACATATACAGGCGGATCATAAAACAAATACAAGAAAACTGAAATAAACAGACTTCAGGCATCTAAGGATTTGCAAGATCCTCTTATTTGACACCGAGTAGCTCCAGCCTAATTTCGAGAGGTGCCTGTCACCTAGTCTTTGGAAAATACGTCAGTTTTCACTGGTAAATACAATTAACCGACTCATTTGAAAAGAGTTTATGAAAATTTGGTTTAGGCGCATAAGGCACAAAATCATTTATAACTTGGGACAATTTTTAATAAAATCTTGTATACAGAATTACATGTTTGTCATACAATTGGGGCCGGTTTGGAAGCCGGTCATGATTAACCGACTCACCACTTATAAACCCACAAAGGAGTTATCCCCAAATTGTGGGTATTTTAATATTTAGCATTTGCATCTGTCAGGTGTATGCCTACACCCCGTGCATAGGTCGTGGTCATTAATAACTTAAATGAGCCGAGGATATCCAGGACACGGTCGTTAACCCCCAATGTTTATGTTATCAAACAAAACAGATTAAAACGGGTTATGCGGATTTATTAAATCACAATCCAACTAATTAATCCCATACCCGACCAAGTGGTAATAATTTACCGTATCCCAAGCCCGTATAGGGAAAATACTTTAAAAGTATTTACCTGAGCTAGATGTGTAAAGATGTTACTCAGTCGTACGTTTCCTAAAGCCTTATGTAAATACTTTCTACCGAAGCTACTCAATCTGTATGGAAGGTTTATTAACCTATTAGGATACTAACAGGTCTTTATTTAAGTCAAAGACTTAGACCGGTTAGTTTGAAAGATACTTTACGGTTCGAAACGCTAGATTAAGCGGAGACCGGATTGGAATGTGATTTAGACCCAACAAGTTTGGATACTTGTATAATATGGGTAAACTAATCACATTCTGGATTTTGACGTTAAAATGAATAGGTTAAACCCATTTCGGCTAATTCATGTAAACTAGTTACATAAACCGCACCGAATGCATAATTGCATAACGGGTAACCAAATGAATCATATACAAGTCTCACATGTTTTTATGCTTAAAATATGTTAATACATCAGTAGGATGTTAACATATATGCCCAAAAAGTATTTAAAACCAAATTAAGTCCCGTAAGGGCATTTTGATCATTTTGATGTTTATAAAAGAAGTTTAAAAGTAAACTAACGTTCTGGTCTAAAAAATTCTTTAAAAATATTTATTTTATGATGTTAAAACAGTAGGATATCATTCATATGTGTGGTTTATCATTTATGACCAAACTATGCTCCAAAAGGGTATTTTGGTCATTTCACATATGCTTTTAAGGACAAAATTGGAAGTCCGAGTTCATGACTTATACCTACTGTAAAAATATTAAATTTTATTTATAAATTCTGTAGGTATTAAGACTAGGGTGCTAAATATGGTTTTAAACCATACTATGCACCTAATTAGCGTAAAAGTCGATAATTGACGATATTCGCGATGTTTATGAAATTCTGAGATTTTGATCAGCTTTGAGTGTTTAAAATATTTTATTTTTCATATTAAGTCAGTAGAAAAAGATTTGGCATGTTAATCTTATGTAAATCTCATTTTATTAGCAAAGAGGGCATTATCGTCAATTATGGAATTTATACAAGAACTCTATGTTATGGTCAGTATATAATCTGACCCAACATTCCAAAAATCCCTAAAAATGATATCATAACGGTAGGTAATGAGTTTATGGTCAAAATTTATGTTTAAACATGATTCATGCATAAAAGTGTAATTTAATCTTTATAAAAGCAAATTTTACGATATCATGCATAACATCATTTTGAGACCAGAAAATAATGTCAAAATAATTCAGACATGTTTATATATCAGTAACAAAGTTATTTGTATGACCATATATTCAAAAATCTAATTTTTTGACTATAAGGGCCTAATGGTCAATTTTAAGCATAATAACATAAACATGTATATAATTCAAAATACTTAGTGACCAGTTAATATAAACTCATAGAGTTATACTACAACATTAAATGGTCACATTAGAAGCCTAAAACATAAATGGATTAGGTTTAATCGGGTCAGAACAGAAAGTTAAAGCAAAAGTCAAGCTTTTGCGACTTTCGGTTGCAAACCGAGCTTAAACTCAGAATTGTCGGGTTGGACATGGTTAGACATGTCCTAATAATATTTACCAAGTTATTTAAGTGACAAAATATGATTCACAACGCCTACATTATTAGTTTTGATTATTATTTACAAATCTGACCCGTTTAACTTTTTAATTAATTAGTTTGACCTGACAATTTAACTAAGCAAACAAGAAAATTAGGAGGTGCCCTTCTGAGGGATTAACACTTACCTAATTTTGGTCACATAGCCACATTCGCCTCGAACAATGGCTGGACCATTTGGGTGTTAACCGAAGGTCAAAGTCATTTTACGACAACTTTGACTTTGGGCCAAAATACCTCAAAAACTAAACTAAAGTGGCTAGGGACACTTACAAAGGGTCCTAGCTTTAATCTTTCAGACTAGAGGGAGTCTCCTTTGATCAGGAATCTCCAAGCAAGAGTGGGAAGTGGGAAGTGGAAATTAGAAATGAGCAAAGAAAATGGAACACTTGAGCTCCTATTTATAGTTGAAGAACATGATCTAAGATCATCACAGGTGTTATGGAGTGTCTAGGATCATCACAGGTGTCCTTGGTGGTTTTAGAAACCATCAACAAGCTCCTGGTATCATGCTCTAAGTGTTTAAGTCGGTTTATGGCGGAAACTTGCAGCTGTCTAAAAATTACTGCCCGGATACAGGCTTTACGGACCGTAAGCCTGACCCCTTACGGTCCGTAACCGATTTAAATTTGTATCACCCAGGTACCATCCTTACGGACCGTAAACCTTAGTCCTTGCGGTCCGTGAGAGATTGATCAGAAACATGGAATCCTTTTAACTTGACACCTTTGGTCCTTCAACTTTTATAATCATCATCAACTATTTTCGAGGGCTTATTTCAACATTATAAAGTCTCGGGTTTAGTAAAAGGTCACTCAGAGGCATAAATTAGTATGTTGACACTTTTAGTCCCTTAGCATACATAATTTCAATGTTGTCGAATTTTAGACCTTCGGAATAATTCTGTTACCTGATTAAGGTTTAGGACACGTGTCCTTGTGTAATTGGACACGATTTTACGAGGCGTTACATAAATGCCAAAGTTTTGGCCTCAGACGATCCCTTACAGACCGCAAGCTATAGCCTTACGGTCCCTTACGGACCGTATCAGACCCTTACGGTCCCTAAGGGATGTCGCTGGCAGAATCCTGCAGCTGGCAGCTGCAGGCTGCAACTTGTGACACCGTGCTTGCGAATTGCCACACTTCTCCTGCTTCTTCCACCTCAGTAGACACTAATCATCTTATGTGTTTTGATCAACTATAAATAAAGGTGATTTTGCACCATTTCAACTTGCACCTCTCAAAATCTCACTCTCACTTCTCTTTGGAGTTGCTTCTCTTCATAGAGGCCTTCTACCTGAAGTCAAATCTTCAGCTTAAACACTTGTAAGTGTTCTCCTTCAGTCCTTTTTCATTCGTATGCTAGTTATTAGCCGAAAGTCAAGCAAATTGACTTTTGCATTGACTTTCAGTTATGATCATTTCGGTCAAACCAAAGTTCGAATTGAACTTGACTACGTGATCATAATAATGAAGGTTTTAATCCTTTGTGATGGCACCCTCTAAAGTTCACATTAAGTTAGTGCAATGACGGGTCAAAGTTTTATTAAATAAAAGTCAAAACGCATATTTTTGTAAATTACGTTAAATGAACTTCTATGTATCGAAACCTTAATTTTTGATAATATAACAGTTTATATAACATATTAGGGCATGTTTGATCATGTCCAACTCGTCATTTCCTGTTTAAAGCTCGGTTCGCAACCGAAAGTCAAATAGTTTGACTTCTGTTTTGACTTGCGATTCTGACCCGTTTGAGCAATTTTAGATACTAATTAAGGGTTGTAATATGATCATGTTATTGTAGGGAATAACCCTTAGAGATTATACCTTCTTATCATATCGTTTGTCGGGTTTATTGCAAAGTCCACATAATATGCCAAATAAATGCCCAAAATGCCCTTACGGCTCAAAGAATGGTTTTAAAACCATATGAACATGTAACCGGATTATGAGACTGATGTTATGTTAATATAAAATATATTTTGGCATTATGGACTTGTCATAGACCCATTCGACCACCCGATACCGCATATGCGCGTACGGCTAGTTTAATAAGCATAAATTATATAAGCTAGTCGAATCGGGTTAAAATTTTCCAAATCAGTTCTAATCAGAATGTTTGGTTATGTCTGTACATTAATTTTTGAACTTTGGACTTGTACTTTGTAATAATTATTTTAAATTCCCATCTTCAGCTGTGTATTGTGATTACTGATATCAATCGTCACGCATAAACCCAAAGTCCAGGCCCACCGGGAAATCAGGGTGTGACAAAATAATATATTTTTTAACAAATAAAACTGACACTAGAATAATATACTTTTTTAACATATTATATGAGTCTTTACACTTGGAAGGGTATAAACACATTTTATTCGGTCTCCGCTTAATATATCGAAGCGTACGTATTTATTAAAGTTAACCAGTCAAAGTTAAATGACTTGTATAAGACCCGTTAACATTCTAACAGATCATAGTTCTGTTCATTCCAGACTAGGAGCCTTCAGTAAATTGCGCCTGTTTTAGTTATTTTGATTAACGGCTGTGTTTAGCGCCTTTGATTTGCAAAGACTAGCACAGCTAAATACTCTTAGCCTATTTTCCTTTATAAGGGCTTGGGATACGACTTTAGCCGATTGGTCGGGTATTGAATCAATGACGTATGATGTCTAAAATTTAAATAACCCGTTTTAATCCGTTTTGCTTGATAACTTAAACATTGGGGGTTAATACGACGGTGTCCTGGATATCATCGGCTCTTTTAATTGTAAGTGGCCACGACCTAAGCGTGGGGTGTATGCATACACCTGATAGACGCTAATGCTATTTTATATGATTTGAAAATGTGGTGTGTTGGTTAATCATGTATCGGAGTTTAGTTCCAGTCCTCATATGTATTGACAAGCTTGTAAAACTGGTAACAAGAAACATTATCTTATCCCAAGTTATTTTAAAAATGATATACCAAATAGGGTAGAGGATCCTGTAAAAAAGGCCTAAAGTGTGAGAAAGGTAAGAAAGAATCTCAGCCATTAGATCTTTTGATCTAATGGTTGAGATCAATATGGACCAAATTGTAAAATATTTTCATTAATTTGGACTGATTTGAAATATCTAGGGGCAATATAGTCTTTTAAACCCACTAGAAATTAGGTAATGCACATGTAACTTCCCCCCGTCTTTTTTAAACGTCAATAACATTTTATACGTAACTTTTTTTTTAAAAAAAATTACACCATAATAACGAGCGTTTTTTTATCTTTAATATGAGTACCATATTGCTATACTTATATAGAGAAAAAAATATGTTTCGATCAGATGTTTAGTCAATGAATTGTGTTATATACTTACTTGCTGAATGGTGTTATATACTTGCTGAATGGTGTTATATACTTGCTGAATGCTGAATGGTGTTATATACTTGCTGAATGGTGTTATATACTTGCTGAATGGTTTATATACTTACTGAATGGTGTTATATACTTGCTGAATGGTGTTATATACTTACTGAATGGTGTTATATACTTGCTGAATGCTGAATGGTGTTATATATTTGCTGAATGGTGTTATATACTTGCTGAATTGTGTTATATACTTCCTATAATTAAGGTGGCGGTTATGGGAAGTTTTTAATTAATTGAATTAATGATAAAATTACTTGTTTACCCTTTTCAATTAATTTAGATCTAATGGCTGAGATTCTTTCTTACCTTTCTCACACTTTTGGTCTTTTTTATAATAACCTTACCCAAATAGTATCAAAACCTTTTGGATGGACTTTCAAAAGAGTAGGTTAATTGTATTTACCAGTGAAAACTGACGTATTTTCGAAAGACTAAGCGCAAGTTATATAGCAAATACGGAATAGGCTGTAGCGGCTCGGTCTAGGCGATTTGGAATTTGCAACTACACGAAAGACCTGTTAGTCTCAAGTCATACTTTATTATATTCAGTCCGCCTGTGGATCTTTTTAAGTACAATCAGTCTGTACATTAATTTTTGAACTTTGGACTTGTACTTTGTAATAATTATTTTAAATTCCCATCTTCCGCTGTGTATTGTGATTACTGATATCAATCGTCACGCATAAACCCAAAGTCCGGGCCCACCGGGAAATCAGGGTGTGACAGAATAATATATTTTTTTAACAAATAAAACTGACACTAGAATAATATACTTTTTTAACAAATAAAACTGACACGAGAAAGTTATATGAAAAAATGGGTCAATAATTAGGATTCAATAGTTAAAAATGAGAGTTTTAGCGAAACGATTATATTTTCGTCATTTATGTGTTTAGGAAATACGAATACCATTCATTCAAGTGAACATGTTCGCTAATTCATGCTGAGACAAATTGTTTATAGAAAAAGATAATTTAAAGTTAGATATACGATATATAAAAATGTCAAAAAAAACATATTTCCAAGAGCATTTAAATACCCTTTGGTTGACGACGTACTTGAAGTGTTGGACATTTTGTTTAAGTCAAGTTTTTAAATACAAAATCACTATCATTGACCCATCTAAAACTTTATTTTTGTAATTTTGTCAACTAAAATTGTCGCAACTTTTGATTATCGTAATTATTATAAATATTTAAATGTTAATCCTAATTCTTAAATTATTTTAATGACATGTATACACGTTCGTGTTATTTTAAAAAAAACTCTTAAAAAAATCCATAATGATAATCCTCATAATGGTAAAGACTAGAAGGGTACCAGAGTCCAGACTACCGGTAGTATAGTTTGTGGGCCGAAACTATGAAGCTGTCCACTAGAAGTCTAGAGGTAAAAAAAAAACAGGCCCAAATATGTTATACTTGTATGATGATATTGGGATTTATTTAGGGGGGTCGGGTGGTGCCATGATACCAGGGGCGGACCTGTAGTGTAAACGGGCGTAGCCCGGGCTACGGCTCAAGTTTTTACCAGAAGTGTAAAAAAAATTTTTTTTCTGATTTTTATACACATGACATCCCTGAATAAGTACGAGGACACCCCTAAAAAATTTTGGGATATCCCTGAGTTGAATGTCTAGTTCCGCCACTGCATGATACACCACCATCACGGGTGTGATAGCTTGATACACAGCCGCAAGTGGGTGTATGACACGTGATGGCGGTGAATGTGTGATGTTTATCGCGACGTGATGGCTGGGTTTGTTGAAGAATATAGCCATTGACAATGGCTATATTACCGTTGGAGGAGACCAAAAATACATAGAAAAAAACTAAATTTTTTACCTATAAATGCATCCAATGTCTACCATTTTTATACACATTTCATATCTACAAAAAACACACCACAACACCCACTTTTCAACAAAAAAAATGGAAGGCTTAAGCAAAAAAACGCCCGCTACGAAGAAAAAAGTTAGGCCGAAGGTTCGTGCTAATCTAGGTGAACCTGATAAGTTTCGTTTACAAGACGAATCGATATTTATACCCGCCCAACTGTTTCCCACCCAACCGTATCCAGATTCCATTTATCCACAACACTTCTCCCAACCCAAGTCGCAACCAGTCATTTTACTTTATCACCGACCCGATGGATGACCAAATGGTCGACCGTTTCGCGTATCACGAGCCTACTTTCCACTACCAAAACAATTTGTTTCCTAACTCGGTTCATGCGCCTGATTCGGATGAAGAAGGAGGGGGAGAGAAAAGGAGAAGAGCCACTAGCCGATGAATATATAATTCTCTATAAGTGACCAGGTAGAACATTGTATTATGTATAATAATTATCTATTATTATATTCAATTTATTAAAAAAAAGGAGTAAAATGTCGGAATAGTCCCTGTGGTTTGTCAAAATTTCACATTTGGTCTCCAATTTTATAAAATTACACTCATTCTACCTGTGGTTTGCTCGGTTGTTACTCGGATAGTCCTTAAAGTGGATGGGGGTTAGTATTCACAATTAAGTCTATACAAAATTACTAAACTACCCTTACTTATTAATCAAAACATTAAAAAAAAGAAAAAAGTGGGACCCACCTTCCACTTCTTCTTCATCTTAAACCACCACACCAAACCTCCTAAAATCACCACCTCCTTGAACCACCACCGGCCACCACGTCCTTAAACCACCATTCCCCACCATCACCCTTTCTCCACCACACCCGTTTCATCACCACCCCAAAATCAACCACCACCTCTGTTTCATCAATCATCACCACTCCAAAATAACCAAATATTCCTCATTTTCCCCTCAAAATCTCATAAAACCACCAATACCCAGTCACACAAAAACCCACCAAAATCTATACCCAAATTAAAGGTTTTAAATACCCCATTATAAGCAAGCCCCCATATCATGCATTCTTTATCGCAGACACACATTCTTCATAGAGAGAGAGTCAAGGGAATCCGGCCACCTCTTCGACCGGTCTCCGGTGACCCTTCACAGCACCGGTGATGCCTGGTAGTCCTTGATGGTTGGGGACACAGATAGAAGACGACTGAGGTTGAGCCGGACTAATAGCGCCGACCTCGAGAGGAGACGACAATAGTAGTTTTGGTTTGAGGATTACCTCTACTAATTGTTGCAGGTGGTTGTGGATGAATAATTGTTGCATGGTTTGGTTTGGGATATGTAAGTGCATCAATGGATCTAGAAAAACAGATGTTTTCGTACATCATTTTTTCTCTCTCTATATCTACACACACATACATATGCATATGCAGATATGTAAAAGAGGGTTGTTGGAATTTCAAAGAGGATGATCGAAATCATTGGCTGAGAGATGCGGCAACAACCCTCTGATGACTGTCATGAGTGTCAATTAAAAACCTAAATAACATAGAGAGCTAGGGTAAGCAGGGTATCGAATCCCCAGGAGTCTGGTGGAAAGTGTTATGGATTAAGTAATGATTAACTAATTACAATAATGTAAAAATGATTGTTTGTTTGTTTGTTTGATTTAACTGACGAGTTACTAAAACAAGTTGTAAACAATGGAAGAAAACAAAGGTTCCTCCGGATTTTAGATTCAAAGTAATTTTCAATTACGTGTTTAATCGTGACAGTCACATAGACATGATTGTTTAACTTAATCAACGAGTTGTGATTACCTAAAGACTACTTACTTCGATTTTAGAACAACGAAAGGTTATCATATAAGCAATCAATTGATATTACCAACCCTAATCCCTATCAAATATATCCAAATTACTAGAACTCTTAGGAATTGAATGAATCGAAAATAAAGTTCAAATCTAATCAATCAAATCAATAGGTAAAAAGCATCGAATGCTTAGATTACCAATGTTCACAAACTAGTTTAAACACATAAAATCAGCTAACTTACAAGAATCCACCACCCGGAGGAAATCGTAAAGAAACTAGTCGTTCATCTCGGTTGAATGATCTTCAATAACTCGATAAACGGATGAAATCATCTTGAATCTTGTGATTTTGATGAGAATGATGATGATGATGGGTGAAACTTGGTGCCAAAATAGTGCCTTCTCCTCACAAATTCATCCCAAGATGTGTCCTTGAGTTAGGGTTTTACCATCCCTTTTAAACCCTTTTTGAAAGTCAAAACGCGTTGCCAGCTTCTCTCTGCCGTAGCCTACGGTCTAATGACCATAGGTTACGGTCTACACTTGTTGTTCTTTTATTTCAGTGGATCGTAGCTTATGGTTGATTGACCGTAGCTTATGGTGGGTTTTTGCACATCTCCTTTCCTTCACAATTCCACTTTCATAAAATGATAATTCAGCCCCGGAACTT
This sequence comes from Helianthus tuberosus, assembly GCA_030545235.1. Classification (NCBI taxonomy): domain Eukaryota; kingdom Viridiplantae; phylum Streptophyta; class Magnoliopsida; order Asterales; family Asteraceae; genus Helianthus; species Helianthus tuberosus. Next base: position 19,550 of record JARYGA010013505.1, read on the forward strand.
TATTATTTCACATTGTTCATGCTTTTAAGCTATCTTCTAAGCTATAACTCATCTTGAACAATGTCTTTAGCTATGCTTATCATCTTCGGGTGTTCCGCTTCATCTCCGAGCATCCTAACTTCACCGAATTAAGCGATTATCCTGTAAAACCACAAATACTCGTAGTTATCACATTCAAAGCATGTAATCACTTAAAACAAGATAAAACACATAAGATAACACACATTAACACCCGGATTTCACCCACTCCATCACATCCCCACACTTATCTTTTTCGTCTCGAAAAATTACTTGCAATGGAATCACAATCAAATCACTGGCTCTCAATTTATTCAGTTATCTTATTAACAAGTCTAATCACGCATTAACTAAGATTGTAGGTATATGATCCATCAAAACCCAACCACCGGTTTCCAAGCCCTTATTCATAATCCTTTAAGTTCAGGTGCACTATTCATCTATGGGTCTCACACTCAAAACCCAGACCGCCACCTAGTCCCGTTTCAAGCTTATGAGGTTACCGTCTTATATAAAGAAATTTTATATATTTCCGATTAAATTATGATGGATAATGGATGATGGTCATGAGCTTTGATATGATTTTGTATACGATCAACTTAGCGGACATATCCCACCCAAGTCACCATCCCAGTGGTTAATGCCATAAGTCTCACATATTTTTTTCTTTTTCTTTTCTAACTCCACCTAGAGGGTATGTACCACACGAGTCACCATCCCCGTGGCAATACCATAGGTTTTGTCAATACATAACTAGCTCAGAATAATGGATAGATGGAATTTTTCGGCGCCACCTTGTTTCGGATTTATTTTCATAAAAAGAAACAGATGTGCCACTTAACCGGAATACTTATAAGCTTTTATTTATAACAGCAACTCTTATACTCGCTACAGTTTCGGTTTTACTATAACTCCTAAGGCGAGAACCCACAAGATTCCTAATATTTAAGTATATTATATCAATCCTGAGAAACCTTTCAACCAGCTGGGCCTACCCACATATCCTAAATTAGACGCGTTTTTGACCATTTTATCATCTCATATAAATAATAATTGAAAAGCCAACAATCTGATTTTACCTATCATTTTCCATTTGTGCAAACATCTTTACAAAACATTTTCAATTTTTTTAAATTTTTTTTCAATTTTTAGCAAATTTAACCATTCAAGCATTTAAAAATCATCAATCCTATCAACCCTCTCTCGAGTTACCTCATCCCTACACTTGGGATTAGGGATGAGCAAATACCGATACCGTCCCGATCCCGACCAATACCGATCCCGAATTTTGTGTAAACTTGGTACCGATACCGGTACCGAAATACGTCGGTTCGGGATGGTATCGGTACGGTATCGGTATTTTAAGGGTAAAAGTCGGTATTTTACCGATACCGTACCGTACCGATACCGAAAAATCACAACAGTGGATACCGTTTCTGGTACCGAAAACGGACCGGGATCGGGATTTCGGGATGGGATCGGGATCGGGACGGTATTTTATACCCTTTGCTCATCCCTACTTGGGATACATTGTCCCCAATGTATGGTGTAATTATAATCCTAACTCGAGAGGTACCACCTAACAAACCATGAACGGATAACAACCTAATCAACCCAACACACAACGACTACTCCCAACAAAAAGATTCACACCACCAAATACACAAATATATCCCACCCCATACTATAATGCTTAGACCAGGGGTGTGATATATCTTCCTTGGCCATGTCACCCTTGATGGCGCCCTATAGCGCCTCTCCTCACTTTCACGTTCGTCAAAGGGGAGCGCCATAGATCAATCGCTAGCCCAGTAATTAGCGCCAACGGCTCTATTTTGGTGGTCCCTATATATAATACTGTTTGGCAACGGTAATTTTATAAAATAAAAAAAACTTTATTTTTAAATTTTCACACTATATATATCCTACCACTTTTACTCAAATCATACCATTTCTACCATCTATTCTCTATAAATTTAATACATTCTATCATACTCACACAATGTTTCCCAATAATCAAAACACGTTGGCCCCAACAATCCGTTTTGGGGTAATTTGGCAACCAACGAGCAAGAAGAACGATACCGAAGAGACCCGCGAACGGGTGAGATTGGATATTATCCGATGCCACCTACCACTCCACCCTCCCCTCATCCGACAACGTCACCGTTGCTTCCCGGTTTTTTTGATGCTATTCCGCACCATCATTTTTTCCGCAAACCTAAAACATACTCGAACCCACTTCCTCAAAAGGGGGGGCTTTAAGGCAAAAATCTGAGCAAAATATATGTAGTTTTTAAGTAGGTTTTTATTTTTATTTTTTTTATTTTTTTGAACGGCAAAGGACATTTTATTCAACACCAAAAAGTATGTACAATGCTTTGTGTAAGCATGTTAGGATCGGAGGCTCTTGTGATTGTGTTTGTTTGTATGATTTGGACAATTAAAGAATATGAAAACATGTAAAGTGCAGCGGAAATGAAAACAAACTTTGTAAACACAATCAAAGGAGAAAATAATTTGATAAACAATTGCTTCTCATAGAGTCAAAGGATTTACAGATCAAAGCAAAAGATTACAGATATGCTTACAAACTAAACTCCCCCTCAGCCTGATGCCCCAAGGTTGGTTGCACACAAGATGAAAGGATTAGACATGAGGAGAAGAATCCGCTCAGTCAATCAAATGTAACAGTACAGGGTACTGTTACTTTTATAGGCAAATCAAACCACTGAGGTATCTCAGCTGACATCACCATGAAAGCGACGTCTAACAGCCTAACAACCTATATCTACTGTCCTTACACAAACACTGCTAAACCTAACCACTGACTATACATAACACAGTTAAATCACCAAACAGCTGCTCTCCCTTTATGTCAGTGCTTTCCTCAAGGTTGATCAGTCCTTGATTGGGCAGTGCTTTACCATCAGTAGATATGATCAGCAGTTGTTGAATACTTCATGAATTTGATCAGCAGTTGAAGGACCAGCAGTAGTTGTATCTGAACAGCGGATAACGACCATCAGTTGTTATAGATCACTTTCAAGGGGAAAGCTTGATGTAAACTGCTGCTTATTATGGATCCACTGTTGTGACCTGGTTTTGGCTTTACATTATCTGTTCCTCTGGTAGGGTTCAATCCCAACAATCTCCCCCTGGAACAGATAATGCCAAAACCTGTCATTATTCTGGATCTTTATTCCTCATCAAAAGTTCCTTTGCTTCTCTTTTAAAATCTGCTTCAAAGTCTCTGGAACTTATATCATCTTCATCCCGGCACAGTGTAAGTTCAAGGAGATCCTGCAAATCTTGAACACTAAGGCCTAGTGCTTCTTTCCTTGATATGTACTTCACATCTCCATTGGATCTGACTATAGTCAATACGTGGGTCTTTTGGTCAGACATCCACTTTAGTACTTTCGAACCCAATGGATTTTTCGGGAGAGGGTTATTTAATGATGAGCTTTGAGATATTGGCCTTGAGAAGACTTGCAGACTTTCAGACATTCTTTTGAAAGCCATTTCTATGACATCATTTGCTGCAGCTATATCTTCTGCAGTTTCTCTTTCAATCAGCTCCTGCCTTTCAATGTCTGTCATGTCTGTTGAAGTGTTTGGTGATGCAGGTTTGGTTAACATCCCTTTCAAAAGGTTTTGAAGTTTTTCAGAGCTTTCTTCTTTTAGACCCATTTTCATGATGGATTCTTTGAAGTACTCAACCTCCTTTTCTTTCACCTCTTCATTGGTCAACTGTTCTTTTTCCTCTTGGTTTGTCACAAAAGTAGACCGGAACAGTGTTTTGAGGTTTTCTATCTGCTGTTCAAGCTTCATTCTTTGTTCATGCTTCTTTGAAGTGCTTGAAACAGTTATCTTTCTTTTCTTTAGCCTTTCATAGGCTTCATCAGTCTGCTGTTTTGACCATTTTGATATGGCTTCAGCAGTATCCATTTTTGCATCCACCAGCTCTTTTTTCTTTCTCTTATATTCAGCAGTTAAGTCAGCGATGAGCTTTTCATATTTTCTCCAGTTAGGAGCATTCCTCTTCTTCGTAGGATCATTCTTAATCTTCTCAATCCTTTCTGCCTCACGCTTAAGAGCTACTACTGGCCATTCTTTGAACTGTTGTTCTTCAGCAGGATAGAATTTCTCTTTCATGATGTAGGCTAGATATTGTTTTCTTAACTCTTTCTTTTGATCAGCCTTTTCTTTGTTTAGTTCTTGTGCAAACTCTTCTATCTGCTTTACTTTTGTGAAGTAGAACTCCAGTCTTTTAGCAATGCCATCTTCGCTTAATCGTTCTTTTTCACTCTCAACTTTAGCTCTTAGTCTTGCTTGCCTTGCCTTGATTTTGAGGTAATCATCCATATCATCTGGTGGCATGTAGCCTATGAGTGAAGAGAATCTCCTTTTTGAAGGATCTTCTTCTGTATAGAATTGCCTCATCTCATTTTTGATGGCTTCAAGTTCCAGTGGATATTGTGCAGCATTAGGATCATGTATACCCTCATCGGTAGGGATTGGCTTTCTTTTTCTGTTGAAGAGCTTTGGCTGTGAAGTAGGAGAGATGAGAGCAGTGGTGGATGACTGACTAACAGATGTTGAAACAGCTGGTGTCTCAACATCTGTTGTCATTACAACTGCTGATATGTCAGCAGTTGTCTTCTGCTTTTGAGCAGGGGATGGAAGTGGTGAGGTAGTTTTAGATGGTGGTGATGGTGGTGGTGAATCATAAGGAATGAAAACCCTTCCCCTTTTTGGTTGAGGAGGGGCTGTTGGTGAATCAGTGGTTTGAATGGTGGAGAGTGACTGACTAACAGCTATTGAAACAACTGGTGTTTCAACCGCTGTTGTCATTACAACAGATGTTGTAACATCTGTTGTCTTCTGTTTTATGACAGGAGGCAGTGGTGGTGATATGATTTTAGATGATGGTGGTAGAGCAGTAGTTGTGGTGGTGTGTGGTAGAGTGGTGTGTGTTGAAGATGTGTGTGTTGATGTCATGACAGCTATTTGGCTACTGACAGCAGTTTTTGTAACTGCTGCTGTATCAGCTGTTTGGCTAACAGGTTTTGAGACCTGCTTTTCTTTTTCTTTTTCTTTTTCAGGCTCAATATGAAGGCCATGTTCTATTCCCTTTTTCTTCATTTGCTTCATTATCTCCCCCTTTTTGGCATTATCTGCAAGGGGGTCATCAAAGAATAGTAAAGTTGAAGAAGCCTTGCCAGTGGTAGTTTGGATACTGGCCTTAATAGCCTTGATATCTGCTTGAGCATCCTTGAACCTTGATTCCACCATGTTGGTCAGCATTTGTACTTGAATAGCATGCTTTTGATCAGCCATTTGTTGCTGTTTTGCAAGCATGGGTTGGAAAATATTCCAAAGCTCATTTGCAGCAAGTGCTTGTTGTGGAGCAGGTGCTTGAGCAGGAACAGCATTGGATTGTGCTTTCTGAGCTTTTAAAATCTCTTGCACCATCTCTTTAATTTCAGCAACTGAATCTTCAAGTTTATCAACTCTTTCCGTCAATTTCTGATATTTTGAATCATCACCTACTTTAGTAGGATCATCTGAATCCCCACCAGCAGTGGTTATATCAATGTGTGACTTAGGAACAGAGTCCCAAAAATCACCCATTGATGCCCCTTGTTCTTGGTACTGGGGACTTCTTTCTTCAGCACTTGATAAATCTTTGATGTTTCCAGTGGACAAAATAGCCTCACTAGTGATTTCCAGAGGTGCTATGGAAGAAATTGCCTTCAAGGGAGTCTGATTTATGAAACAACTGGCCAACTGGAGACCTATTGATCCACTAGTTGTAGTTGCTGCTCCACTTGAACTACCACCGAGAGTTACTTGTAACTCAGGGGGTGTAACCTCCTCAACTGTTGCTGGGATAGCAGAAGTAGTAGCATCAGACCCAGTCACCTGTGGGGGTATACTCTCAGTGACAGGTGATAGAGAGGAACTGGTTTGTGTCTGAGCTATAGCAGCTGCATGCAACAAAGGTAGCATGGATTGTGGCATTATTATTGGTGAGGGGATGGGAGTTGAAAGAGACATGTCCTTGGGATCAGGACTGTGGAAGATAGAGCCAAGTGGATCTAGAGCTTCATAATTTGGTGTCCCTGTGATTACAACCTGATCCTTTTGTGAGGATGCAGGAGGAGTTTCAGGCATGGGTTGAGATCTTTCTTCCAACTGCTGTGAGGAAGTAGCAGTAGTTATTTGTGGTGACTTTTGTGTTGTCACAGGCATTTCCTGTGGGATCTCATCTTCCAGAGTTGCCTTTGTTTTGGGTTTGGTGGGTTTTCTGGATGTTTTTCTTTTGGTCTTTTTGGTGATGTCAGGTGTGGGTTTCAAAGCAGTGGTTGTGCTGCTATGATCACCTGGAGCAGTGGGCTCAGCAGCAGATGTCTGAGGAGCAGTTGTAACTGCTAAATTCTGCTCAGACATCTCTGCTTTTGTTTTTATAGGTGTCATCATTCTTGAAAATGTTTCTTTTGTTAAGCTTTTTATTTGACAATAAACACCTTGTTTGAGCAAGTTTTCCCTTTCCTTTTCAAATTTTTGTTCAAGATAATAACTCAAAAATCTTGGAAAAAGTAAAAATGCTTTGCTTTCAACGTTTTTCACCATGTCATTGAAAATTTCCTGGGAGTAGTTGTAGTCTTTATTATTCAAAATAGCGTAACCCAGGCATTGAATTTTCAATGGTATTTCGTTAAAAGATGTTGTTTTATTTAATGCACACATCAAGAGTGTGTGAAATAAAAATCTGGGTGCAGATGGGAAATAACCCTTTTGTAGGGTATCTACCTTTGACTGTTCTGCATAGCCCCTTTTCAGAAAATCAGCTTTTAACTCGTTTTTGTCAAATGAAGCTTTACCTTTCTGATCGTCGAGTTTGAAGATTTCTGATAATGATTGCGGAGTGATTTGTATCGCTGTACCCTGTATCGAGGAGTTAATGGCTATGACTTTATCTTCTTGTTTTTCAAGCGTCGCCTTTTTCCAAAACTCTCTCTGGGTTTGCAGATAGATGGGAGCGTTTACTGTCAACAAAGTTTTGTACTTTGATGCAGATATTGTATCAATGATGGAGTCGAAAGTGTGGTTGTCTTTGAGTTTTGTGAGTAAACCCAAATAGTTGTGAGATTGTTTGTATGGTATTTCGATGGGTTCTTCGGCCGTTTGAGCGACCTCTTTGGAAGATGGTGGTGATTGTGGTTTAGATTTTGATTTTGATTTTGACTTAGATTTTGTCATTTTCGCAGAGAAGAACGAAGAATGATTTTGAAGTTTTTTGAGAAGAAGGGTTGAAAACTGCTATGAGAAGAGAATTTTGGAATTCAATTCGACAGTGTAAAACCCTGTTTGGGGTTTAGGGCAGGGCTTTATTTAGAAAAAAATGATCGCTGATGTGGCAGCGGTTATTACAATCTGAGGGCTAAAAACTGACCACGTGTCAAACACTGATGAAACGGATAAAGTATGGAGAACAGTTGTTTTAAGAGCCACTGACGTATCAAGCATCAGTGGTTACAACGGTAAAAATTGTGGGCAGTGGATGATTTTTACTATCAGTGGATAGCATATCAGTGAATAAGACACTGATTTTGAACATCAGTGCTTTTCAAGAAAATGAGAGATCAGTGGTTAACTTTCAGCAGTGGACAGTGTTTAGAGATCAGACGTTGAAACAAAACAGTGGTTAGGGTAAATGATACAGATCTGAAGGACAGGTGTTTCAGCAACAGTTTTGAAAATTTTCAATCAAGGTTTTGCCACATGTCAATCTTGAAAGACAGTGGTTTAGTAACCCAGATGATGAGAACTTTTTGCTAAGGCAACTCATTTTTGTTTAATATTTGATTAAAATATGAGTACCCTAGTAATTCAAGCATGTTAGCAACCAACTTTTGATGAAAATTTAGGAGCAAACCTGAGTATGACATGATCTTGACATATATACCATTTCCTTTTGACCCATTTATGAGGACAATAATACCACCAAAAATAAGGTATTACATCCTGTCAGGAGCTGAAACTATTGCCAACAAAAACAAGCAAAAGTTCCAAATATATTATTCCCAAAAAAAATGAATAATATATCCTGGTTATTCGAGAAAATCCTTTGAAAAGAAAAAAAATGATTAAAGGATTTTCTGAGAACAGTATCAAAAAGGATCTGGTGAATTTTCAATAGAAAACATAATCATATCATTCTCAAGTTTTATGAAAATGATCAGTGGTTTGACAGCAGTGGTAGAATATTTTGACAACATTTTGACCACTGTTTTGTACCATTTTCTTTGTCAGTTGATTGCAAACATGAGGACACATGGACACATGAGTTTTAAAGATCCTGTTGTAGATCTAATTTCTATGTGATGATTTTGAAAATTTGTCTAGTCCTTTTGTAAGTTCAATCACTAGGAACACTAATGTCACCTGAACTTTCTTGAACCAATGAGCACAAACAGTTGCTTGATTGACCATTATTACCCCAAGCTTTGACTCTTAAGTGTTTTAAGTTTATTCCCATTTCTTCAAAATTCAAAAGTTTTGAGATAAACACACTTCAGAGTTTTGTGAATATTAGTCCAAAATCATTTTGCAGTAATGTTTTGAGAGACTTAGTCATGTTTTCACAACTTTTCAACCAATCTCACACTACATATGATACGGACTATGTTGACCCCTGATTTTCTTAATGTGTTATTGACAAGGTTGATTTGTTCCTTTTGAGGATCTCAACCTGTTTCCAAACACATAAGATCTGAATGACTAAAGTTTTAATTTCCCTCTTTTTGTGTTAACAAAACAACAATGTTTTTATGAACATAGGTTTTGTTAATTCTGAGGTTTGTACTTTAGTATTTAATGAAAACATCACAGATTACACATCAACAGTTTAAATCAATTTAGAAAATAAAAATAATCTCATGGTTTAACAGATATTGCTTTCAGATCTAGAAACCATGAGTGTCTTGTGCATGAATTTACTTGTTGTGTGAAATTTGTGTGTCATATGACATCTTGGTTGATTTACAGAGTTTTTGAATAACCATTTTGAACATGATTTAATCGATACTCTGTTTTTCAACTAAATACAACCAACCTTAGTATCAAAGAATTTTGAGCCGAACTGTTATGTCAAATTGATTGTTAGATCGAATTTGACTGTCCAGGCTCTGATACCAATTATTAGGATCGGAGGCTCTTGTGATTGTGTTTGTTTGTATGATTTGGACAATTAAAGAATATGAAAACATGTAAAGTGCAGCGGAAATGAAAACAAACTTTGTAAACACAATCAAAGGAGAAAATAGTTTGATAAACAATTGCTTCTCATAGAGTCAAAGGATTTACAGATCAAAGCAAAAGATTACAGATATGCTTACAAACTAAACTCCCCCTCAGCCTGATGCCCCAAGGTTGGTTGCACACAAGATGAAAGGATTAGACATGAGGAGAAGAATCCGCTCAGTCAATCAAATGTAACAGTACAGGGTACTGTTACATTTATAGGCAAATCAAACCACTGAGGTATCTCAGCTGACATCACCATGAAAGCGACGTCTAACAGCCTAACAACCTATATCTACTGTCCTTACACAAACACTGCTAAACCTAACCACTGACTATACATAACACAGTTAAATCACCAAACAGCTGCTCTCCCTTTATGTCAGTGCTTTCCTCAAGGTTGATCAGTCCTTGATTGGGCAGTGCTTTACCATCAGTAGATATGATCAGCAGTTGTTGAATACTTCATGAATTTGATCAGCAGTTGAAGGACCAGCAGTAGTTGTATCTGAACAGCGGATAACGACCATCAGTTGTTATAGATCACTTTCAAGGGGAAAGCTTGATGTAAATTGCTGCTTATTATGGATCCACTGTTGTGACCTGGTTTTGGCTTTACATTATCTGTTCCTCTGGTAGGGTTCAATCCCAACAAAGCAAGATACTAGACCATACAACACTATACACCCTTACCCATATTTTAGCCTATCTTTTGTTACATTCGACATTCATTCACATCATATTAAAAGACACCCAGTTTTGCCACTCCAATTTGATTCTTTTCGCCCTATTTTTTGCCCAAAGATAAGTTGTAGCTTGAATTTCACTGAATATTTTGTCGATGCTTATACGTTTTCCTGAGAAGATTAGTTCATTTCTCGCTTTCCATATCTCCCAACATGTTGTTAGCACTATTAACTGGATCGCCTTCTTCTTTTGTTTTGTTTTTGCTATCTTTTTGTGTATCTCTATCAAGTCTTTCATTGCTGTGGCCTAAAAGTTTGGGATGTTACACCATATACAAATCTTATTCCATTTGACACATGATAGGTCGCATGATACAAATAAATGATCTGCATCTTCATCTTGATATCCATATCAAGTCTTTTATTTTTATTTTTAAGTTGGTTGTTTTTTAAGTAACTTTGTAGTTTTTATTTTTAAGTAGTTTGTAATTTTTTATTTATTTTATTGAAATTATGTTTTTTTAAAAATTTGTTTTAAATAAGAATGGTATATAAATTAAAAAAATACAAATCTTTTATCTATCTATACTTTCTATAAAAGGAGAAATCTGGGTGACATAAGAAAAGCTGATGTGTCAGCCAGAAAGGCTGTCCAACATTGCTTTTCTTATGTAATTACTACATCATAAAGCCTATTATATAAAATCATTTTAAATTCTATTTAAACCTCTGCCCTTTACCTTATAATCAAACCTCTGTTCCCAAAGTAAAGGTCTGTCCAAATTCAAAATTCTGGATCCAGATTCAAAATTCAAAATTCAAACCATATATTCTAATCCTATAAATAAGATATATGAATCTGGCTCCACATTCAAATCTCTCTCGCTCATATCTGCGACGTATCTTTCTTTCTCAAATGCATATTTCTCGTGATTCAGCCGGCTAATCTCCGATTATACTTCTTTGTTTGAATGTTTGTTGATTCTGTTTACATGTTTGTTGATTCTGTTTACATGTTATCGTTCCAGTATCATTGTTCCAACATCGTCGTTTCAATGAAGCTTCCCTTCACACATCAACCTTTCAACATCGATGTTGCAGTATCATTGTTGCAACATCGTGAAAAGTTGCATGTGCTACCTTCTTTGATGGTAGAGTTGCATTGTTCGATTTTCGTTAAATCGAAAGTCAGCTTTTCTTATGTCAGTGAGATTTTCTTCTTTTATACAAAATATAGATTCGTGCAATATCGTGAAAAGTTAGATGTGCTACAACAGTTTAGAGGAGACCTTTGCATTTTAGGTTTGTTTCTTATTTTGATTAACTGTTGATGATGTTGAGAGTTTTTATTGACACTGACGTTTTAGAATATGTTAAGATGCATGTTGAGATTATTAAAATAAACTATTACATAGAAAAATAGAAATTTAATGAAATATTTATAAACTATTACACGCTAGAGTTAACATTTGCTAGGATTTAGTAGTCTCTGGCCTTTCTCCATGTGATTTCATGCTCTCTTTTGTTTTTCAGGTCAGTTAGCATGTTGCAGATTTTCTGATCTTGCTTTAGAAGTTGTGTCAGAAACTCTTCTGCATTCTTCTGGAAATCTGATGGAGGAGAGCGGAGGACTTCATCGGGCAATGCTATGCTGTTCCAGGTTTTGTTGTAATTAGTGTCATTGAATTATGTCGACTTTCCTGTTTAGTTCTTCGTCTGTTCTGTTTTCTTTGAGTGACCACATCGAGAATTGTGTTTTAACATTGCTGGTGTCTGACCAGTGGTAGAAGCTGAAGTTTGCCATGTAGATTTTTGTTAGATTTTCTGATGTGGAACAACTTTTCACAGACAATGATTTGTAGGACAATTTGTTGATGTTTTGAATCAAAAGTAATCATCGGTCTTTTATAGAGTTTAAAAACGCGTCTATATGGTAAATGAAGAGGTTAGTTGCAATTATGATAATCTGCTTAGCTTTCCCATAAAGGGGTTTGAAAAGGTTTTTGCATTAAAACACTGCTGTTTTGAAATATACATTAATATGTTTATATTAAATCTACATGTTTTGATTGATTAGATTATTAAATGTACAATCACTTTAAGTGTGGTTTCTTGCACTATTAGATATTTCAGTATATAGACTCATAGCCACTTCACCTGTTTTTCATCACGTTTTCCTACGAAGATATCATACTTTAAGGAAAGTCGAGTAATACAGTTTATTGAAATGGCGTCATTCATTTTTGTAAAATCAGATGATTTAAAGCAGCGTTTTGTCAGGCAAATCGAGGAACATGTGTATGAAGATAGGGCTACTCTTCAAGAGCTGAAGAGATGTTTTGATGGATTGCAAGTTGGCCTGTTCATGAGAGAACAGGTTTCCAGAAATCTTATGCGGATGCCTTTAACTTCCGTTCGTGAGCTTTGTGTTGTCAGTAATATAGAGTGCGGTGATAGAGACATGGAGTTCATGGCGATGCTGAAGGACATACATCGAGAGGTTCAGGAATCGATGGAGTTGAAGCTAAAGTTTCTTAATTCTTGCTGTTATTGTTAGATTTGAAAGTTTAGTTGCTCAGTATGTTATATAATTATTGGACTTTTAATGTCATGAATAAATGAATAAATTTTAATATTATGAATCTATGTTGCGTTTTAGTTTTACTTCTTTAGTGTTTGAGTTTGATTTAGATTATGTTGATGTTGAATTGTGTCTGAACATCTGTTTGGTAAGTCAACAGAGGTTTAATAGTATCAAGGGTTGGTTTGATGGTGAACAGATGAGTGCAAAGATAAAACAGATGTTCAGAATTTGATCATTGATAGCAGTTTTTTGAAGAATCTGTGTTCCTGCAAATTACAGAGAGTCAATATTTGGAGTTGTAAAAGGTCTGTTGTAGTTAAAGTGTGGTAAAAGAGAACATCTGCTGATGATAAAAGATTGAAGAAGGAAAGGTCTGTATGGGAGACCAGATGTTAAAGAACAACAGATGATATTCAAAATATGTTGAGCCGACAAAAGGTTTTTATAGTAACAGTGGTTAGGTGTAACAACTCTCATTAAAAGTATTATTTCTTATTTTAATTTGTCCAATAGGAAACCCTAATTGAGACCCTCAAGTAATATTGCATGACCCCTAAAATTTTCAGAACAGTTGGATCAGGGCCCCTAAAACTCAAGGGGGGGGGGGGTATTCCCTAATTGATATTATCCACACAGTTTGCTGTAGAATTCGAAATTCGTCGAAACTTGACTCACCAGGGCTATGTTAGACACGAGGCTACCCTACCCTAGAAGTGCACCCGTCGTTCCACGCGCGGGAACCAGGTGGACCTGGCGCGCCACGCGACAGGGACCATTTTTTAGTATATATATCAGGGGTTTGGCACTTGCATGTTGGTGTTATTACGACGGAAAATTTCATTACGTACGTTTAGTTATACCCATTTCTTTCAAAAACAATCAAAATCTCGACACTCTGCTGCGACAACAGGGTAATAACTCGATCACTGCTACGATATAATATCCGATCGATTGAAACCAATCCGATGGATGTTTAATGCTGCCCGAATGCGGGCTATACTTTGTCATTCGTCGTGAGGGTTTTGATTTCGTGAGATTATCGTAAATGTTGTATTAAGTTACTAACCTAGTATCGTGTGCATTATTATTTACCTAGGTTACTGGAATAAATCAGTAGGCAAGGTTCTGTCCAGTTAAACTTGCAATGTGAGTCATTCTCTTTTTATCAAATTGCTTTACAAAACCCTAAATGTTTTCCAGTTATACTTTGCAGTGATTAAGTCTTTGCTAATCTTTAATTACTGGCAGTATGTGGGGGGGGGGGGTTTGTGCACATTACTACTAACGATTTATCACTCTAGGTGGGCGAGCCTAATTAGTGATATGTCCACAGTCATAGATTCGGTCGAGTGACAGCTGAACCAGATAATTATATGATAAAGGGCAAATATAAAAACCCTTAATGCTGTAAATTTATAACAATGTGTCTTTTGTGCAAATTGAATGACTCGCCAGTATTTTCCCGCTGATAAAATGTTTTTAAACATGTTTCAGGTGATCTGCTGTGATCTAGGAAAGAGTGCCGTGTAGCACTGCAAGTTTGAAGAAGTGGCTCAATAACATAAATAAACATGTTTTGTAAAACAGGGAATTTCCTCGTAAAATTTCCTTTATTGTAAATTATGGGGTTTGTCCCACATTTGTGAAATAAAATAAATTGGGCATTTTTAAACGATCCTGTTAACACTTCCGCTGCCAAAATGCAAATACCACGGGTTTTCTGTCCCGCGGCCTCTGGACCGGGTCACACAGGGCCCGGGGCCGTGACAGAAAAAGGTGGTATCAGAGCCACTGATTTAAGCCAATTAAGTATTTAGAAATACTTAATTTTCCTGGTTGCCATTCTGTGATTCTGTGAAAATTTGATTTGCAATAAATAAAATTTTAACTTAAGTTTGTGTGTGTTTTTCATATATGCTAATAGCATGAATGAGTTATCTGAAGCTCTTCAGAATCTCACTATCTATCCAACTGACATGGAAGTTTCTGAGGGCTTTTCTGGTTATTGGGCCGACACTGAGAAACCTATGGAATTCCAAGCCCAACCTCAGGAGAAACCCAAGTCGAAAAAGAGAAGGAGAATCGTAGGCTGGAGACGCGTACGGAGGAAGAAGCCAGCTGCACAGAGGGTTAAAAAGAATGAGGATCCTAAGGATAAAGGCAAAGGAAAGGAGATCGGGGAAAGTTCAGGGCAAGCCCAGGAGATGCCACCGTGGGAGGAGCTGGACCGTAAACTGGCCAATAGCGACCTCTTCGGACCTGCCGATGAAAACCTCTTCAATTACCCAGCTGAAGTACAACTTCCAGTTAATTTGGAACATGCTATCCCAGATCCTATTGTCCACCCCCGACCTCTACCAAGAGAGCTGGAAGAATGGTGGACAACTGACTGGCAATTTCAGAATCTCTTGAATAACCCTAACACTTTTTTCCCCCAGTTTGACCCTGAGCCTGCACCAAACCCACCTATGAGCACGGAGAACTTGGCTGAACTCCGTCACTCTGGCGAGGAGCTGATGGATGCAGGAAATAGAATTCGAGAAGTGGGGGAACAGATCTCATGGAAATACGACGAGAGGGAGCGTCGTTTCTGAGACGCCAGTTGGTTGTGGTTGCATGATGGTGTGGTTATGTGTTTAATAATAATAAAATAATAATAAAAAAAATATAATCATGTAAAATAACTAAAAATAAAACTTTTGTAACATATCTGGTGTGTACAGATGCATACTAAAATATATAAAATATGGAAGTCGCAAAATCGACAATTTTGGCTAGGCGTGTTGACGTGATTATGTGCGATTGCTTCATTATGTTTGATTAATATTTGTTTATGCCAATGACTTATATATATATATATATTGTTAATTACCAGATGAAAGCCGTTGTTAATGAACCAGTTAATGAAGTTAACCAATCTGAGCAAAACAATGAGGATCACTTTCTTAATAGGCAAGATATAGAAAACATCGTTGCTCAGGGAATAGCCAATGCTATCCCAGCAATCGTCGCTGCGATTAAAAGCTCTGTTGAGCCTCTACAAGCTCTCCCCAGTAAATGCACGCGCGAAGATAATTCCAGTAACAGTGTTAACGGAGGCGGAAATAATGACAACGTGATTCAAGCCTCGATACTTAAGAAAATGAAAGTTGCAACGCCTGGTTGCACTTATAAAGAATTTCTTGCCTGTAAACCTGTTGAATTTGCAGGCAATGAAGGGGCAACTGCTGCACTACGTTGGTTGGAGAAAACCGAGGCAGTAATTAAAATAAGTAAATGTGCCGAGGAGGATAAGGTCATGTATGCTTCTCACCTTTTTAAGGAAGAGGCATTAGAATGGTGGAACACGGTACTACAAGCCAAGGGAAGTGACATGGCCTATACCATGAATTGGGAAGAGTTTAAGCATTTGGTGGAAAGGAAATTCTTCCCTGAATATGAAAAAGAGCAAATGGCGAATAAATTCCTGAGCCATCGAATGGTGGATATTGATTGTCGAGGGTATACTTCGAAATTCTTCGAATATGCCAGAATTGTGCCCACTCTGGCCTCACCAGAACCGGTACTTATCTCTCGCTATATTTGGGGTTTAATTAGTGAGATTCATGATATCGTCAAAGCTACGAGACCTCGCACAATTGACGATGCGGTGGAGTTAGCTAATACCTTGACCGACGGGCTGGTGCGTACACGAGAAGAAAACAGGAAAAAGGAGTTAGCCCAAAAGATTACCCAAGGATTTCGTGTGGGTAATAATATTAACTTCAAGAGGAAGGGAACTAGGTCCTCTTCCACCCCGCCATTTTGCGGGAATTGCAAAAAGAAACATTTTGAAAAATGTAGGGAAAATTGCAATTTCTGAAAAATTCCGGGCCATCGGGAAGAGGAATGCAAGAAGAAAGCAAAGGTCTGTTACAACTGTGGGGAAGCTGGGCATTTCAGACCAGAATGCCCTAAATTGGTCAAACCAGCGGATAACAAGGCCAAACCTGCTAAAGGAACTAATAAGAAGAATGCAAGAGCCTTCCAATTGACCACGCAGGAAGCCGAACTGATTCCCGACGTAATAGCTGGTACGTTTCTGGTACACAACGTTTATGCGAAAGTATTATTCGACTCTGGTGCAAACCAAAGTTTTATAAATACTTCTTTCTGCTAAGCTCTTAAACTACCCTTAACCAAACTTAGGCAGATTTATACAGTAGAAACGGCAGACGGGAACTCTGTTAAAATATATACGGTTTTGCAAAAAGAAAATATAGAACTTTCAGGTCATAAATTTTCTGCGAACCTATTACCCATGAATTTAGCTGGATTCGATGTTGTATTAGGAATGGATTGGTTAGTAGTCAACCATGCTCGAATCCTTTGTGATAAGAATTCCATAGAAATTCTTACACCATCAGGAGAAATAATCAGGGTTACAGGAAATAAGCCACGTAAACCAATGAAGTTCATTTCTGTAATGAAAGTTGCTAGTTATGAACGAAAGCAGGGAATAGTGTATATGATTTCAGTAATCATTAACACTAAGGGTAAGGAACTTAAGGAAATTCCTATAGCATCAGAATACTTGGATGTGTTTCCAGAAGAACTACCAGGATTGCCACCAGATAGGGAAGTGGAATTTAGAATTCATCTAATTCCTGGAACATCACCTATAGCTAAAGCACCCTACCGGTTAGCACCCACTGAAATGTTAGAACTGAAAAAGCAATTAGATGAATTGCTCAGTAAAGGATTCATACAACCTAGTTCATCCCCTTGGGGAGCACCAGTGTTGTTTGTAAAGAAGAAAGACGGTTCAATGCGAATGTGTATCGATTATATGGAATTGAATAAGGTTACAATTAAGAATCGATACCCATTGCCTAGGATTGATGATTTTTTCGATCAACTTCAGGGGGCTAAATATTTTTCTAAGATAGATTTACGCTCCGGATATCATCAGTTGAAAGTACAAGAAGAAGACATACCTAAAACCGCTTTTAGAACTAGGTATGGTCATTACGAGTTTACAGTTATGCCTTTTGGACTAACAAATGCTCCGGCAGCATTTATGGATATGATGAATAGGATCTGTAAACCGTATTTGGATAAATTCGTAATTGTCTTCATCGACGATATACTTATTTATTCCAAAAATTAAGAAGAGCATTGTGAGCACCTGCATGCACTCTTAACTTTGTTAAGAAAAGAGAAGCTTTATGCCAAATTCTCGAAGTGTGAATTCTGGTTACAGGAAGTGCAATTTTTTGGACACATGGTGAATCACGAAGGTATTCACGTAGATCCCTCCAAAATAGAAGCAATCACCCAATGGAAGGTCCCACAATCAGCTATGGAAATTAGAAGCTTTCTAGGGTTAGCTGGATACTATAGAAGATTTATTAAAGATTTTTCTAAGATAGTTGTGCCATTAACTAAGCTAACCTGTAAATCAGTTAAGTTTGAATGGGGACCTACGCAAGAAGAGGCTTTTAGAATTTTAAAGCAAAGGTTAACAAATACCCCAATTCTTGCCTTACCTAAAGGGACAGAAGATTTTGAAGTTTACTGTGATGCTTCTAAGTTAGGATTAGGATATGTGCTAATACAACGCAAAAAGGTAATTGCATATGCCTCAAGGAAATTGAAAAAGCACGAGGAAAACTATACGACACATGACTTAGAATTAGGATCGATAATTTTTGCCCTTAAGATTTGGAGACACTATCTGTATGGAAGTAAGTTTACTGTTTATACAGATCATAAGAGCTTAAGATACATAATTGGGCAAAAAGAATTAAATATGAGGCAAAGAAGATGGATGGAAATTCTAAGTGACTACGACTGTGATATCCAATATCACGAAGGAAAAGCAAATGTAGTCGCACATGCTCTAAGTCGTAAGTATCATGAAAAGCAAAAGCGAGTTCGTGCTCTTAGATTAAATCTACAATTAGATTTAATGGAACAACTGAAGAAGGTTCAAGTAACAGCAATTGAGGATAATGCTGAAAGAATGAAAGGAAGAATAAAGGAATTAGAGCAAGGAGCTGATGGAATTTGGAGGTTCCACAAAAGAAGGATTTGGGTACCTAAGCAGGGAGAGTTAAGAAATAAGATTTTAGAGGAAGCCCATAAATCTAGGTATACCATGCATCCTGGTAATAATAAGATGTACCAAGATTTAAGGAATAACTTCTGGTGGATAGGAATGAAAAAGGACAAAGCTAGATATGTTTCTAAGTGTCTAACTTGTTCACAAGTCAAGGCAGAACACCAGAAACCTTCAGGGTTACTCCAACAATTAGAAATGTCTGTATGGAAATGGGAGCTCATAACAATGGACTTTGTTACTAAGTTACCCAAAACCAGAAAAGGTAACGACGTAATTTGGGTAATTGTGGATCGATTAACCAAATCAGCTCATTTCCTACCCATGAAAGAAACCTTTAGTATGGAAAGTCTAGCAAAGTTATACGTAGACGAGGTAGTGTCCTTACATGGAGTCCCACTCTTCATAGTATCAGATAGAGACAGTCATTTCACTTCACATTTCTGGACAAATTTCCAAGAAGCCATGGGGACTAGACTGAACTAGAGCACTGCATACCATCCCCAAACAGATGGACAAAGTGAAAGGACGATTCAAACCCTAGAAGACATGCTCAGAGCATGTGTGATAGATTTTGGAGGAATCTGGGACAACCATTTACCTTTAATTGAATTCTACTATAACAATAGTTATCATTCAAGCATCGAAGCTGCCCCATTCGAAGCATTGTATGGACGAAAATGTAGAACGCCAGTTTGTTGGGCAGAAATAGGAGAAAGCCAATTATCAGGACCCAAAATTATGCAAGAAACCACCGATAAGATCACTCAAATCAAGGACAGACTGAAAACAGCTCGAGATCGCCAGAAGAGTTATGCAGACAATAGACGCAAACCGCTGGAATTTCAAGTCGGAGATAAGGTACTCTTGAAAGTTTCTCCTTGGAAAGGAGTGGTTCGGTTCGGAAAGAAAGGAAAGCTAAGTCCAAGGTACGTAGGACCATTCCCAGTAATCCAGCGAATAGGACCAGTTGCTTATCGCCTACAACTACCAGAAGAACTAGCTGGAGTACATAACGTATTTCATGTATCTAACCTCAAGAAGTGTTTATCCGACGAATCCCTGGTAGTACCTCTTCAAGACATAGAGGTAAATGAAAAGTTAAAATTTGTGGAGAAACAACTGCAGATAGAAGATAAAAAGGTTAAGTTTCTCAAGCACAATAGACTAGTACTGGTCAAAATCAAATGGGATTCAAAAAGAGGACCTGAGTACACTTGGGAACTGGAATTAGAGATGAAGCGAAAATATCCTTACTTGTTCCAGTAAATCTCGAGGACGAGATTTTAATAAGGTGGGAAGGATGTAACAACTCCCATTAAAAGTATTATTTCTTATTTTAATTTATCCAATAGGAAATCCTAATTGAGACCCTCAAGTAATATTGCATGACCCCTAAAATTTTCAGAACAGTTGGAACTAGGACCAGGGCCCCTAAAACTCAAGGGGGGGGGGGGTATTCCCTAATTGATATTATCCACACAGTTTGCTGTAGAATTCGAAATTCATCGAAACTTGACTCACCAGGGCTATGTTAGACACAAGGCTACCCTACCCTAGAAGTGCACCCGTCGCGCCACGCGCGGGAACCAGGTGGACCTGGCGCGCCACGCGACAGGGACCTGTCATTTTTCAGTATATATATCAGGGGTTTGGCACTTGCATGTTAGTGTTATTACGACATAAAATTTCATTACGTACGTTTAGTTATACCCGTTTATTTAAAAAACAATCAAAATCTCGACACTCTGTTGCGATAACAGGGTAATAACTCGATCACTGCTATGATATAATATCCGATCGATTGAAACCAATCCGATGGATGTTTAAGTGCTGCCCGAATGCGGGCTATACTTTGTCATTCCTCATGAGGGTTTTGATTTCGTGAGATTATCGTAAATGTTGTATTAAGTTACTAACCTAGTTTCGTGTGCATTATTATTTACCTAGGTTACTGGAATAAATCAGTAGGCAAGGTTCTGTCCAGTTAAACTTGCAATGTGAGTCATTCTCTTTTTATCAAATTGCTTTACAAAACCCTAAATGTTTTCCAGTTATACTTTGCGGTGATTAAGTCTTTGCTAATCTTTAATTACTGGCCGTATGTGGGGGTTTTGTGCGCATTACTACTAACGATTTATCACTTTAGGTGGGCGAGCCTAATTAGTAATATGTCCACAGTCATAGATTCGGTCGAGTGACAGCTGAACCAGATAATTATATGATAAAGGGCAAATATAAAAACCCTTAATGCTGTAAATTTATAACAATGTGTCTTTTGTGCAAATTGAATGACTCGCCAGTATTTTCCCGCTGATAAAATGTTTTTAAACATGTTTCAGGTGATCTGCTGTGATCTAGGAAAGAGTGCCGTGTAGCACTGTAAGTTTGAAGAAGTGGCTCAATAACATAAATAAACTTGTTTTGTAAAACAGGGAATTTCCTCGTAAAATTTCCTTTATTGTAAATTATGGGGTTTGTCCCACATTTGTGAAACAAAATAAATTGGGCATTTTTAAACGATCCTGTTAACACTTCTGCTGCCAAAATGCAAATACCACGGGTTTTCTGTCCCGCGGCCTCTGGACCGGGTCACACCGGGCCGGGGGAAATTATTTTAGGTTAATAGCAGATGTTGGGAGTTTGTTAGTCCATTAGATTAGATGTTGTATAGTATGTGAAATTGTAATTGTATACCTTTTTATAAGCATGCTGCTGTTGTCATATATTCGAACGTTCTTATGAAACAACCGTGTATGCTAACGACTGTTGATTTACCACTGTTGACTAAATCAATAAATTTTAATACTATTAATCTTTGTCGTCGCATCTTCATTTTAATTATTTCAGTCATTCCTAAGTATTATTATATAATTTTGTTCATCAATAACAGTTTTTTGGGAGAATTTCCGGTAAGACCTAATTACAAGGAGTCGATATTTGCTGTTGTAAAAGGTGTGTTGTAGCTAAAGTCTGACAAAAGAGAGCATCTGCTGATGAATAAATGTCTGAAGATGCAAAGGTCTGCTATGGCTCAACAGATGTTAACGAACAACAGATGATATTCAATCTTAAAATGCTCAACAGAGGTTTTGATACTAACAGTGGTTGGGCTAATAGCAGATGTTAGACTTATGACTGTTGAGTTACACCGATTGAAAACAACTGTTTTTGAAACTTCTGCTTGCCTAAAAATACATCCACTGCTAAAAGGTATTGTCTGTTGTCATAACTTGTGTTTATCCTAATGACTGTTGATTTACTATACTGCTGACTGTCATCCATTATGGCAAGAGAGGTTCTGACTTGGACAGATGTTAGCTAAAATTAAAACAACTGCTGAAAGTTATCATCTGTTCTCATAACTTCTGTTTATCTAACGACTGTTTGACTCACACTGTTCCCAACTTCTGTAGTCGACCAACAGAACTTTCCAAACAACTGTCATCGGTTGTCGCAAGAGAGGTTCTGACGTGGACATATCTTAGCCATCAAATATTTGTAACTACTGCCACGTCAGCATTCACTTTTTCTCTCTATATAAAAGCTGTTTCATCCCTAAATCGAGGTTCTACCACTGCCGTCTCGAATTCAAAATTCTCAAAAACAGTTTCCAACATATTAAAAACCCTCCAACTTAAACCCTGTTTCATCCCCAAATCACCTTCTTCTCCGATCATGTCTCTGAACATCAAAAACCCTCACAACTACCTCATCATCTTCGAGAAAACCAGCAAAAATACCAGCTTTCACTCAATAATTGACCTTTTAACGTCATCAAAATACAAATCAATCCTTACTGCTGATGCTCTGGTTCATACAGAAACACTCCGACAATTTTGGTTTAATGCTGAAATAGAGTCTGAAGATAATAATCCAGTTGCCATCACATCTAAGGTCGGGGAAAGTGTGGTACGAATTTCTCCCTTTACAATTTCCACTACATTTGCATTGGACGACTTGGGAGGTAAGACCAACTTTGAAAAACCTAAACTTCATACAGAGTTCATTGAAAGAGGGTATGATGCACAATTAAAGGAAGTTACTATCTACAAACCAAACTTCCCTCCGCCAATGAAATTTTTGTTTCATACTCTTTTAACTTGTCTCTCAGCCAAGACCACCGCATTTAATGAGATACCTTTGAACATTCAGTATTTAGATTATGCTATTTTAACTAAATTTGATTACAATGTATCACAAGCACTGTTTTCTGATTTGTTGAATAATGTAAAAAATGTGAAAAATTTGAAAAAAGGTGTTCGTAGTAATGCTTTTCTGTTGTATCCAAGACTTCTAAGCTACTACCTACGAAAACAAGTGTCACAAACAGATTTTGAACAAGGTGTAGCTTTTCAAATAAATAGTCTTACAAGTAAAACTTTTACTAAACTTATGGATAAAGAGTCAAAAGTTTCAAGAACGGAAACAAAGGGGGATGAGCCTGTTTTAGATGCGTCCGCATCAGTTGCTCAAACTTCTGTTGTTGAGCCAACTGCTCCTGGTGATCATGACACCACAACCGGTGTTGTGAAACACACACCAGGAAAACGCAAAAAGAAACTTGTCACATCCAAAAAGCCCACCAAAACCAAACAAAATAAAAAGGTTCCTCTGGAAGATGAGATCCCAGAGGTTAATGCAGTGACAACACAAATGTCACTTGAAACCACTGCTGCTACTTCCTCACAGTTGTTGGAAAGATCTCAACCCATACAAATTTCTCATGTATCCTCACAAAAGGATCATGTTGTAAGTACAGGGACACCACAACATGAAGTAGACCTTTCATATGAAAGTATGTTTAAAAGTCCCTCTCCCAGGGCAATCACGCTTTCTACAGCACAACCCTCGACTCAAGTTCCATCAACAATATTACCTCTGTTTGAAGCAATTGAATTTTAGAAAGAAAACAGTTCCTCTAATGCACACATTACTGAGAGTAGATCGCAACAAATGACTATGTCTGAACCAATTCAATCTGCTATCCTACAAACAGTTGAGGAGGTTATCCCCGTTGAGTATTACGAAACTCTTGGTGGTAGTTCAAGTGGAGCAGCTACTACAACTGTTGAACCCATTGGTGATCAGTTGGACAGTGGTTACATCATTAAGAGTCCCTTGATGGCAACCACTGATGAGGTTACAACTGTAATCTCTGCTTTAGTGGGAAGTCCCCAGAACCAAGAAAAAGGGGCATCTGTTTCTGATGATATGGAGACTTCTCCTATTATCAAAACAAATACAACCACTACAGGTGGGAATTCAGATGATCCTATTAAAGTAGGTGATGAATTAAGTTATAAGGATTTGACGGTTAGAGTGTTTACCATTGAAACAGATGTTGCTAAAATGAAAAA
The DNA here is from genome assembly GCA_030545235.1 of Helianthus tuberosus. Lineage (NCBI taxonomy): Eukaryota > Viridiplantae > Streptophyta > Magnoliopsida > Asterales > Asteraceae > Helianthus > Helianthus tuberosus. The sequence goes on from JARYGA010013505.1 coordinate 43,610, forward strand.
ATTGATTAAGCAGATGATAGAGCTTTTTAAAAGTCAACCTACCACACAGGAAACTGCCAATGAGCTTTGGAATTCTATGCAACCCATCCTTCAAGCTCAATGGAATTTGGCTAAAAGTAACCGCAATTTCAGTTTGGAATTTATCATAAATTTGGTTGATGCCAGGTATAAAGACACACAAGCAGACATTATGAACATTAAGGAACATCTGTTGAAACTTACTAGCTCCACCTCTACATCAATCTTTGAGAAAGATGATGATGATGATGATAATGATGCCAAAAAGCGGGAGAAAGATTCACTGAGAAAGTTGCCACCAGATTCAAAAGCTAATCCTACTAAAATTGTATCCCCTGCTCAACCTAAATCTAAACCTTTTCCAAAAAAAACAACCACAAAAGAAGGAGAAAATAGCTTCCACACCATCATCACCCATTCTGTCAATAGATGCTGATATAACAAAAGTATCAACAGATGTTTACAAAATAGCTGCTGAGACACCAGTTGTTTCAGCAGATGTTTGTCAAACATCTGCCATGATCATTTTCACTACACCAACCACAATCCAACCACCTCCAACGTCACAAAGATTTCCCATACATTCATCTTCACTACCAAAACATTCTCCTTCACCAGAAATCGTCTCCACACGTAAGAGAAACACTCATATTGTGTTAGAAGAAGATGAGGAGATTAAATCAGTAATCCCTGTATCATCTGCCTCCATTCAAAACAGTCCATGCTCGTTATTTCCACCCAGAGAACCTACTTCATCTCTTACAATTGCTACACTACCATCAGTCATTCCTCTGGAAGCTCAATATCCGCTGGAGTTAGTCATTGTTAAAGGTGAAATTGAATCATTCTTCACAATAGAGGATCCATCTAAAAGATCCTTGCCATCTCTATATGGCTATAAGAAGCCTCAGAACTTAGATGAGTATCTGAAATTAAAAGTATCACAGGCTGAGGTTATAGCAAGGGAGAAAAGCATAGGGATGGATGACAGGGAATACCAGAGGTTTTTATCATTTCAGCTTAGCAAAGTCGTAAAACTTGAAGACTATGCTAGAGACGTCAGTAAATCCATGTCTGAGAGGCCAGTAATTCCTGAACTTCAGATGAAACTGAGGGATGCTTATGTTGCACACATTATGAAGTACAAACCATATAAGACAACTGAAGATCAATTCAAAAACTGGTCAGCAGATGCTCTTAGAGAATAGATCGATAGAATCACAAAAATGCACAAATATTCTTCAAAACTAAGTCTATCCTACAACTGCTGCTCTGTCTCTAAAAATCGATACTCCGAAAAACCTTCTCTCATTGTCTGATTTGTCTGAATCAATTGCAAATTTAGTTAGCAGACCACAATCACCAAACTCATCTTCAATAATTCTTTGCCTAAGAAAACCAACTGATCTAAAAATAGTAAAGTGGAAGTCATGCTCAAAAACCCAAGTATTGACTTTGATCAGATCAGATGGTAGTGTTGAAGAGATTAAAATGGATAGTGCATATAATCTGAATGCATACGATCTCCAAGATTTGTTGGACCTTCAACTTGAAAGGGATGATGAAGAAGACATGTTCTCCCTGGACTTTGAACTACAATTCAAAGGACAAATCAGGGAGATGTTGATGAGAAATAAAAAGCAGTAATAAAGAAGGGTTTTCGTATCATTTGTTGTATAGGGAGATTGTTGGATCATCAGTTGTTACATTGTTTCCAGTAGCATATTTAACCAGATCCCAACATGTAGCAAAGGACATGTTGCTGCGTAACAAATTCTTGAGTGAGGTTTGATGTGTGTTGTTTAGGCAGGTGATCGTATGTTCTTAGTTAATGTTTGTTAAAACTTAAGTTGTATTCGAATTTTATTAAGTTTGTTAGACATCTTTTAAATGTACTTATGTTTATAACAGTTTACATTGTCAATGGGTGGATACTCTCTTTTTTGAATAAGAGAATGGAAATAATCATATGTAACTGATGAATTTTATTAAGATTGTTAGACATCTTTTATTAAGTTTGTTAAATATCTTTTATATTTACTTATAGTTGTCTTTTAGCTATAAATAGATAACACATTTTCTTACAATATCTATACATGTATCTATATGTTCTAACTTCTATCAATATGTGTTTTGCATTGTTTTCTAATAAACGACCCGTGTTTGCACACGGGTCTTACCGCTAGTACTATATAATAAAAGAAACCAATAAAAGGACACTTGTCATTATTCTAGATCATCTACTATTATTTAATTATAGATAATTTTTATTTAATTTAAATTATTAAATTTAATATATGTTTCAAACATTTAAAAATTACGGATAAAGTTCCATAAGCTATCTTATTATTTATTTATATTAATTACTAGGTTATTATTCTAGACCATTTACTCTTACTTAATTATAGATAATTATTATTTATTTTAAATTATTAAATGGCAATTTACTCTTAGAAAAATGTGTGTTGTGAGAGTTAATGAGCTCTGATATGAAATAAGATGGTAAATTCTAATTAAAATAAATAATAAGATCCAACTCAAATTCATATATTTAAATTTTAAAATTATATAACTTAATAATCACCGATAATTTATACTTATCTAATTCATTTAAATATTATTTTGTAGCTATAAGTTTATTTAATTGGCTAATTGTTATATGCCTAATCTAAACATTTCAACAATATTTTTAGAACTAATAAATTAAGACTACTGTTATTTAAATAAAACTTGGGTTCACGTCGTGAGAAAGTCGATGTTACAGTTTGTCTTCTAATTGATGGTTCAAATGCTTTCATATTTATAAACTTGACAAACATCACAAGTTTTGATCATACATAAAACAAAATTTTGTTCGGGTATCAGAAAAGTGTCTTAAAATATCGTTTTATAATTGTTAAATCTTCGTTATTAACTATTGATATTTTATTCACTTAACCTGTGTAATACACGAGATTATAACCTAGTTAAAAATAAAACAAATAATTAGGTAATCATGATAAGGTTTTAAGGGTTAGGATATAATAGGAAGTTTATTTGGGTAGGAAGCCTAGGAAGTAATCTTGACCATCCATTTATTTAATCAAGGGCTAAGATTAAATGAGTGAAATTGAAGGAAAAAAAGGAGGCGCGTGGGTTTGTCTAGGGGCATTATAGTCAATCCAAGGCAATGGTTTCTCTCTCCTCCAATTCCCCCTATTTTTTAAACGTTAATAACTCATTCATACGACATTATTTTTTTTATAAAAATTGCACAAAAAAACGAGCGTTTTTTTATCTTTAAAACGAGTATACTATTGCTATATTTTCGAAAATCCAGTTGCATAAAACGCAATGGAAAAAACCCAGTTGCGTAAAACGCAATGGAAAAAAACATAAAAAATGACATTTTTCTAAAACGCAATGCACAAAAAACACAAAGAAATGTCTTATTTGTAAAACGCAATGGCCAGAAAACACAAAGAAATGTCTTATTTCTAAAACGCAATAGCCTAAAAACACAAAAGAAATGGTACTTTCTAAAACGCAATTGACTGAAAACACATAAAAGTGTGTTTTACCTAAAACGCAATGCACAAAAAACACAAATAAATGTCTTATTTCTAAAACGCAATGGCCAGAAAACACTTAAAATGTCTGTTTTCTAAAACGCAATGGACTGAAAACACATAAAAATGTGTTTTACCTAAAACGCAATGCACCAAAAACACAAAGAAATGTCTTATTTATAAAACGCAATGGCCAGAAAACACTTAAAAATGTCTCCTTTCTAAAACGCAATGGCCTAAAAAAACAAAAGAAAGTGTTCTCTCTAAAACGCAATGGACTGAAAACACCTAAAAATGTGTTTTTACCTAAAACGCAATGACTAAAAACACTTCAAAAATATGTTTTTCTAAAACGCAATGGCCAGAAAACACATAAAAATATCTTAGTTCTAAAACACAATGGCTAAATCAAAAACCCAGATTGTAAAAATGAAATTAAAGAATTTCTTACATGGATCGAAGCCGATTTCTTCAACGATTGACGAAATTTGAATGATAGAAACACTTATCAGCGATCAAATCGAACGGATCGAGTTATTATCTTCAAAATCACTGGAAAAAACGAGATTTTGTATGAAATTAAACTGGGTTTTCTTCAAAAAAACTGAAGAACACGTTGATCGGGTGTTTGAATCATTGTTTGGTGACGAAAATCGCACTATAATGTAGTGATTATTGAGATAGTAAGTGAAGAAAATGTTGAAGATGGTGGGTTTTGAAAATGGTGGGTTTTGAAGTTAATGGGGAGAAGAAGGAAGAAGAAAAGATACGATTGACTAAAATACCCTTTCTCTTTATTTTAAATTTTGCCACATGTCATAATCCTATTGCTTCCTATCATTCCTAGCCAAAATAAACTTGCTATTTGATCCTCACCCAAGGTTTTAAACCATTGCAAAGATGTTAAATGAAGGGGATTTAAAGCCGCCTCATATGAGGTGGCGCTTACTTGGCATAATAAAGCCTCTACAGACTTTAAACCACACCCACCAGCCTTAAAGATAATTACAAAAATAGTTTCTATGTTTTGTTAAACTCGTAAGTCAACAACTCTCAAGATCTATCCTCATAACCATCAAAATCACCCTTTCTTCTATGTCTATCATTCATCATTGAGCTGCTACGGCCTACGAATAAGAAATACATGTCAAGCTGGCCTAAAATTTAGTTGGTATTACAACTTAAGTGGAGAAGAGTAGAGGTGCTCCTCGACTTGAGTTTCGGGGTTGATCATGGTAATTATGCGTTTTGTTTGTGCCCGAAAAATGAGGGAACTCGCCTACAAGGGGTTTAATCGTCAAGAAAGTAATAGAACTTGTTCACAAACTGGGGTTGGTAAATAACATGTTAGTTTCATGTTTCAGGACAAACAAATATCACAATGGGGTAAGTATTTAACTATTTGTGATAGGGAAAACATTATGAAGAATAAGGTTGGGTTTTAATATATTTCTAACAATTTTTTTAGTTACTTCGTTCTCTATTTCTATTTAAGAGGGTCCTAAGAAAAAGGATTTTATTTCCACCAAACTAAATTAATATGTTGTTGTATCTAGTAAACTAAAGACATTATTTAATAGATATTTTGCTTCAATTTATTCGCTACAAATCAAAACAAAAATTGAAGATTCGGTTACGATTAGAAATCTACTTGTATATCTTCATCCATGGATTCTTTTTTCATACTCATTCAATTGGACGCATTGATCCAATTTTAAAATTGTGTTTCGCAATTTCATAATCTAAGTTTTCAGTTTTTAATTGACTTTGCATAAAAATCCCGAAAATTTTGATTTTCCTTGAATGTTCATTGAAAGGTAAGGTACTTAATCCTTTAAATGAAATAAAGTTTTTATCCAATATTTTTAAGTTTTTAAGTTAAAATAGTCATTATACGTAATTCTAACTATTTTTTTTTAAGTCAGTAGCAGGCTCCAAAAATACTACAAATAACGATAAAAATCAACCATTCAACATTTTAAAGTTAGACTCTAAATATGTTTTCTTTTACAAACTAAAAAAAATAAATGTTTAGGATAACAAGATGAACTTTGACTACTTGGTTGGATCGGAACTAGTTCAATTTAGGGATCCTTTTGAACCTCCTCCATTTGAATCATAATTATAACTGATTGAATTGCCTTCAATTTTTTACTTTTTTCCACTCAAAAACTTATTTACCGTTACTTTTCAAACAATGTGAGTTTATATTTTTATCTCAAACGTAACACCACGGTATAAATAGCCATACAATTTATTTTTAAATAGTCATAAATATACTGTATTTTCTAAAATGGGTATTGTTAAACGTACTTTCTTTCTTATAAAACACGAGAGATGACATGAGGTACATTATAGATCCTTTTAACTAGACCTGAAATAATATATTTATTTTAGTTTAAACCCAATAAAACGAGACGTTATAAAAAAATAGATTCAATATAAACACACCATTCAACATCAAGGAATGATTGAGAATTAAAAAAGAAAACCTTAAAATAAGATTAGATATCAAGTGAAGGATTGCACGATAGATATCTATTAGTGTATGAGCATCACAATAGATTTTTCTCATTTTAAGAAGTCATGTAGGAGATAGCATGATGAGGTTGCCGTTTAAAAAAAAAAAAAAATAGATAGCATGATGAGGTGGAGAAGAGAATGTGTTAATTAGTTTGTGGGAAAACATGAGAAAAAATGAGTTTGTGAGTAGGGGAAGGAAGAGAGAGGAGAGATGAGAGAGAGGAAATGTATTTTTATGGGTTCTGAGAGGAGTAAGAGATAGAAACTTTGTTACTGGTTGTTAGAGCTGCAAACGAATCGAACGAACACAAACAAGATCTTGTTCTTGTTCGTTTGTTACAAAATATGTGTTTAGAAACCATTCACGAACACTTATCGAACGCAATTTTATATTCGTGTTCGTTTTTTAAGGAAATGAACTTGTTCCTGTTTGTTTGTTAATTTTAGGCAACGAACAAAAACGAATGTTGACGGACACAAATGAGCACAAACTAATGTTCAAGAACATAAATGGAAACAAGCGAACACAAACAATCGTGCATGAACGAAATATATAATACACCGACACTTATTAAATATTTAATTTGTCAGAATTTTGAAATATTTAAATAAATATAAAAACTAAAAACACTAATAAACTATCAAACACAAATGAACATGTTACCGAACGTTCACGAACATAAACGAACGAACACGACATCTGTTCATGTTTGTTCATTTAACTAAACAAACAAAATTTCTTGTTCGTGTTCAACGAACGAACACAAACGAACTTTCCGTCGAACAGTTCACAAACTGTTTGTCGAACGTTTGGTTCGTTTGCAGTGTTACTAGTTGTGCAATACCAACATAACAACCCAAAAATATTAAAAAAATGAATGCTTATTGTGAATGGTCTTAGCGACTTTCATAATTATTATTTCTTTTCTAATTCCACAATAACAAAATTAGTTTTTTTTTTTTAACAGCAATAACAAAAATAGTCGTCCCGTAGGTTGTGATATCATCCAAATCCCTTCAACCAATCCCAAATCTTCAACCACATTCAACTCTTTTCTTTTATATTTTCTTTCATATTTTTTTTCCACTTTCATCAGCAGCGACAAGGTCTTCATCTTCATATTCATCCAGCTTTTCCACCTACTCCTGTTAACATCCACAATTATTTATCATGAATCACACCACACACTCATTGAACCAGTAAACACAGAATCCAATCACAAATGGTAGGTAACAGTAACCTAAAGAAGTGGAAATTCTCCTTACACAAATCATCTCCGGCACCGGAGAAAACAAAATCAAAATCAAAATCAAAATCGCAACCGAAGCCTCTAGATGAATTCATCTGTCCGATTTCCGGTTCACTGATGTTCGAACCGGTCGTAGTTTCCTCCGGCCAGACTTTCGAACGGAGATCCGTTGAGGTATGTCGAAAACTCAATTTTATTCCGGTTATTGACGGATCTAAACCTGATTTTTCGACTGTTATACCTAATTTAGCGCTCAAAAAGGCGATTCGTAACTGGTGCGAGTCCACCGGAGCGGATTTGCCTTGCGACGCACCGGATTATAGCTCCGTTAACGATTCTGTTACGAAATTGATGTTGAAATCGAGTGAGTGTGACGGTGATGTTAGGTTTAGGGTTTCAGAACGAGATTTGATTGCGAAAATGGCGGAGAAACCAGTGTTAACGCATGCGCAATCTCAGTTGAATCCTAGATCTGTTTATCATAATCGGTTTTATTCATCGAGTTCTGAAGAATCGGTGATCGCGAATGTTCCGGATACGCCGCCGTTACCGTTAGTTACACGGCCGTTGTGTTATTCGTCATCTCCGTCTGCGTCGACCTCATCAGAGGTCGTTGTGGATGAAACCGAAACCCTAGATAACTCGTCTGCGTCAGACGACCAAAGTTTTGTAACGAAACTGCAAAACGTTGACGTTTTTGAACAGGAACAGGGGGTGATTTTGCTCAGGAAGGTTACTAGGACTGATGAGGAGGCTAGGGTTTCGCTCTGCACGCCACGGCTGCTCGCAGCGCTCCGTCAGTGTGTGAGTTCGAAGTACGTTGTTGTGCAGACGAACGCGGTTGCTGCTCTGGTGAATTTGTCGCTGGAGAAGACGAATAAGTTGAAGATAGTTAGGTCGGGGATTGTTCCGCCATTGATTGAGGTGTTTAAGAGCGGATGTTCTGAATCTCAGGAGCATGCTGCTGGTGCACTGTTTAGTCTGTCACTGGAGGAAGAGAATAAGACGGCTATCGGTGTGTTAGGCGCGTTGCAGCCGTTGCTTCATGCGCTGCGGTCGGATAGCGAGCGGACCCGGCAGGACTCGGCTTTGGCTTTGTACCATCTGTCTTTGGTGCAGAGTAACCGAGTCAAGCTTGTGAAACTTGGTGCTGTTTCAACTCTGTTGACACTGCTGGAAACCGGTCTGGCTGGACGAGTGTTATTGGTGTTATGCAATTTAGCGGCTTCCAGCGAGGGGAAATCAGCGATGCTGGATTCGAATGCGATTGAATGTTTGTTTCAGAAGTTGAGGAATGAAAAGGTGGACTCGAATGAGTCAACTCGGGAGAACTGTGTGGCGTGCTTGTATTCGCTGAGTATTGGAAGCATGAGGTTCAAGGGTTTGGCTAGGGCGGCAAGAGCGACGGAGGTGTTACGTGTGGTGGAGGAGACTGGAAGTGAGCGTGCGCGAGAGAAGGCGAAACGGATGCTGATGATGCTTCGTGAACGGGATGATGAAGAGGGCAGGGATTGGGATGCTCTGTTGGAAGGAGGAATGACTCAATCTCGGTACCGAGGCATTTCAACCGAGTTCTGATGGTTTATAGCAAAATGGTCTTTGTCAATTTGATTTAATGTTAATGATTTTTGGGTTGTTGCAATGTAATTTATGCTAGGGTGGAAGAAAGTTGTAAATGTTGTATATTTTTTTGTACTAGTTGATAGCTGAATGATCAGTGCCGGTTCTATATTGGAAACAATTCTTTTTAGGGTTTTGACGTTTTCATCTCCAAAATTTCGGCGCAAATGATGATAATGGTCATGGATAACCATTTGCAAACATAGATGCAATTGCAGTCAAGATTCCCGTACTGGTTTCCAGTTCTTCGTCGATTCGGGCCTGACGATCCCTTGCTTCTGTAAATATTGATGCGAAGTTCTTGCCAGACAGGTTTGATCCTTTTCCCTTTAAGCACGTTAGTCTGTGTTATGATATCTGATCCCCTTGTGCATTTAAGATTTGAGATGCTAATTTTAGAGGTTAGATATGTGCCATTTTGGAATTTAGATGAGCAGTCCAAATTGATCCCCAGATGACTGTTTTACATGCTTTAGTAAAAAATAATTGATCTATGACATTTTATTCATATAGTTCTTGCCTTTGGAGTTGTTTGAACATAAATAAAGTAATCGACTTGTTGTTCATGCTGGGTTAATGTGGAACCTGAATGTTGCTGGTTTGCGTATGGCTGGGCCTAGTTCATGCAGGAGTGTTGAATGCTAGGTATTTGGGTGGTAATGATTTTGACCGTAAGTTGGTTTTAAAGGGGTAGTTATGCTAACAGCTGGTTATGCTTTTAGTCTAGGCTATGGCTTGAATTTCATCGTTGCAATATTTTCTAGTGGATGTTGGTTCTGCACAAGCTTGCTAGTGTTACCGGATCATGCTTATTACCCCCTTAGTAAGTTAGAGAGATGATATGACTAATTTAGTTAGAGGTTTTACAGCCGTTGCTGGCGCTATTCTATATATCATAGAATCTTCCGCCGTTCAAAAAAAAAAAAGGACTAATTTAGTTAGGGGAGGTGGCACACATCCAGAAAAAAGGGGGGGGGGGGGGTAATGATTTTGACCGTAAGTTGGTTTTAAAGGGGTAGTTATGCTAACAGCTGGTTATGCTTTTAGTCTAGGCTATGGCTTGAATTTCATCGTTGCAATATTTTCTAGTGGATGTTGGTTCTGCACAAGCTTGCTAGTGTTACCGGATCCTGCTTATTACCCCCTTAGTAAGTTAGAGAGATGATATGACTAATTTAGTTAGAGGTTTTACAGCCGTTGCTGGCGCTATTCTATATATCATAGAATCTTCCGCCGTTCAAAAGAAAAAAGGACTAATTTAGTTAGGGGAGGTGGCACACATCCAGAAAAAAGAGGGAGGGGGGGGGGGGGGGGGGGGGCGGTTAAACGACCCTTATTATAGGATGGGATGACCATAAGCACGCTACAGCTGGTATTGTATTTATAGAAAACCATGTATTGTGTCAACGACTAAAATATCATTACTAGTCCATGACTTAGTGGCGGTTTGGTAGCCTCTTAATGACCATTCAGATGGTACCTCTTAATGGTTTAAAACCTCTGAATGAATAAGAGATAACCTCAAGTCTGAATGGTTAAGAGGTAACCTCTGAATGGTAAATCATCACATGTCACATTCTTCTACATTCTCATTGGTAAAATTCTTAATGGTTCCATTAAGAGGTAGCCTCTTAATGACCATTCAGAGGCTACCAAACAGCCCCTTAGTGGTTCACTGGTTTGGTAGTATGACGGTTGTCTCCTACAAAAGTGACGTGGTGGTATTCAAGTGTCAAAATTGATGTTCAAAAGAAAAAAAATCAATTATTGTATTACTAGAATTATTTAAACCTTATACATTCTCGGATAAGGATCATTACATAACACTAATTATTGCGAGAACAAAAAGAACAACTCTAAATCACTAAATTTTGGGATTTAAGTTTCATATTTTTTAAATTTTATGTTTCTTACATTCATATGTGTATTATATATACATAAAAAAATCATATTTTTTTCCCTACATATAGTCTACATACATGTAGGTGATTTAGCCTACACATAACCTACATGTGTGTAGGTTATTTAGAAATTGAAGATTTTTCATATTTTTGTTTTAAATTTTAGTGTGAGAAACAATAAATCTTACATTTATAACAGTTTCATTTAATTTTTAGGTTTTTAGGATTGAAAAAATGAGTGATTCACTTTGTTCTGCGTGTTCTCGCAATATTTAGTGTTCTGCATAGAACCTTCCCCATACATTCTCAATCTCTAAATCCACATAAGTTATAAGACTATCCGTAGTCGTTATGTATTTGGGCGTTTTTGGGCAAAACAACGGCCAACCACGCCGGAGTCACCCCCCCCCCCCCCCCCGGGCGGCGTTGTTGAACCAGAAAATCGAAAAGCGTTGTATAAACAACGCCGGAGCCCCATTTTGAAGATATTTTTGGCCTGATCACATGTAACCATCTTTTTCATTGCTCAATCACTTTTTTTTCATGGTTTTTTTATTTATTTAATTCTTTACACCCCTTTTAACATAATGCGCACATCACCACTACACCCATTTGTGAAAAACGCCCCTTTGCTGACTAGGATAACACGTGACGGAAAACGCTCATGGGTGAGGCATTATTCACCCTTACAACTACGCATGGTCTAACATTGTACTATTATCATGAAACTTTTATTATTAGCTAAAATAAATGTTATGATTATGAAACTTTATTATTATTTCTTAGTTTTGAGGTTTAACTTGACATTACATAACTGTAAAAGTTAATTAGTTGGTATGATCATAACTGTCTAAAAAAAGCCATATCAAACCACTAATGTCATTTCCTTTTGTCGATAAGAGATAACATCTGTTTATTTTTTTTAAGAATTTAATCCTTGTTCTCAAGCTTTGATAACGGTGGAAGTTAGTAAATTAATCTTGTGAAATCTATATATATTAATAAATGAGATGATTTGGGCTATGTGTCCTTGAATGGTGTAGCCATTTTGATGATGTGGCATCCATTGGTTTAGTGAACCTTGATTTTGGGAGGGAAATTGTCTACTTCTCAATACACAAACCACATTTGAGAAAACACAAACCAAATTCTAAAACCCACGCGGGATCCGGATACATTCGGGTCACCCATGTTTTCAAATGGATCATATAAATTCCTTTTAACGCTTTCTTCTCTCTCATAACTTCACTTTTTCCAAACCCTAAATACGAAAGTTTCATCCGCTGCTTAATTCTTCTTTGCAGATTCAGGTAAACCACAAAGTTGGAATCGAATCATTTGTAGTATTTTGTCTCTGTTATTGATATGGTTCGGTTTTCTAACCCATCTTTATTTGATCAGAAACCCTAATTCTTCTTCATCTCCTCTCAACCTACATCAGGATTGACACATCTTTGTTCAAATCTCCATTATATTCTTTTAAGAAGCACCAAAATGGGCATAAATTGTGATATCCACAAACATATGTTATCCAATTGATACAGGTATGTCGTGATCCATTCCTTTTTCTTCATCTGAAACCCTAATGCGGATTTTAGTATATGTGACCCACGTTGTTTCGTTCAGATTTGTTAACGATTTACATCTTGGTGGGGGACTAATCTACAACTATTGGTACGTTTCAATTTGTTACATTTGTTTTCTTTACTATTTTCTTTGTTAGTTCTTCATTAATCTTTCTCATGCTCCTGTTGTAAACTCCATTAAATATACATCTAAGATGATTATTAGGATCAATTACTAATAATCAATTTCAATTTATATCCTTTAAAACGATTTTGTATCATCAATTTATGTTTCATTAGGCTTGATTTAAGTTGAATTTCTCGAATCAATTTAGGGGTTTCAGCAAATACTATTGTTGTTGCTATGAAATTGGTATAAGTTATAGATATTAGTTTACAATTGAATAGTTTAAGTTGATAAGCAGATTTATATCGCTTATTCTTGTCAAGTTCATCATACGCATCAGTGAAATTAGTTGTTTTCAGTAGGCTTATGTTAAATTGCGCAACTGAACTAGATGTTTGTATGGTGACAAGTTTAAAGAGTGCGTTTTACAAATGGATTTCTTTGGATCAATTGAACCGGATGGATGCTTCTTTGGTTGGTGCAAGGTATGGTAATGCATTCTTACTTTTGATTATTTTCAATTTTAATGTAGTATTTTTAACTGATTTTTTTCTTTGATTTTAGGGTTTTTGTGTCTTAACTAATCTGTGGTTATATTATCATCTCTGTAAGTTCCTTTTGATTATTTTCAATTTTGATGTAGCTGGCTCATTAGTCCGTGTTTTTCATCCGCAGTAGTCGAAACCTCTTTTTCCTTTAGCTGGTCAACCACAAACCAAATTTCACAAAACACAAACCAAAAAAAAAGTGGGACGCGGGATCCGGCTTTCTTAGGGTCGGACTTTGGGTTTTTGTACGATAATGGATCTACTATAAATACCTATTTAACAAACAACGCATCTGTCTTTCTCACAATTCAACTTTTTGAAACCCTAATATTCCTTTTTAAATACTTTTGTTGATTTTTTTATTTATAATATATCTTGCTTAGAACGAAGAAGAAAGGATGAGTTAAGGGTACGACATCTCTTGAGTAACATATGTATGTATAATCTTTACCTCGACCTTTTTTGCTCATTTTAATGTTGTTTGTGTTTGTTTCAGGTAGTTATGTTATGTGCTTTGGTATATAAATCGAGTCATGATGCTTCACTTTAATGCCCTCAACCACTAACAGTAGTAAGCTGTGACCAGCAACCGAGCTGATCCAGAGCTCAGTTGTAAGCAGTGAAGCCGAGCAACCACATAGTCGATCCACAAAGTTGTAGAAGCCGAGCAGCCACATACTCGATCCATAGCTCAATAGTAAGTTGTTAGATTTGTAAAATATGTACTGATACTTGATGAACTAAAATGGCATTGCAAATGGTAACTTGAAGAGTATCCAGCAATCAAAGCACTTGGATCCGTCTTTAAGCTCCACTCAAGCCCACTTTTGGTATTCTTTGTTGATTATTTAAAGAATTTCATAGATGTTTAAAAAATGTATTTTTTTTATTTTAAGCCTATTTTTTGTTTGGTTTGTTATAGGTATGTTATATGTACGAGTATGCCATATGGTTCAAGTTCTCTTGAGTCCTCAGTAAGCTTTTTAAATTTTTATTTTTACTTCAAGATATTAAGATATTCTTATTAACTGTGCTGGATTTTTTTTCTCTTTCTTGAGGAGTTGTGAATTAGTTCGTTTTTCAAGTACTTTGCTTCTGAAGGTAAAATCTGCAGAGAAAATTACGAGAATTAGATAAACTAACCTAACCGAGTTTGTCTTTTTTTTATTTCATTTATTTCTTTTGAAATATGTATAGAAATACAATACTTTATATCATTTTACTATTAGTAATGAAACATATGACATTCATATATTTGATTAAAGTTTCAAGATATTCAATGAGATATTTAAACGACATTGATGGTATATTTTCAGGTTCAGAAGAAGCACAATTCAGATTTGGCGAATTAGCAAATTTTGAACCACAGAGACCAAAGGTTAAAGATTCTCCAAGCTATTCGAATTTGTGAAGCATCACACGTTGCTCCTCAATTTTCGTTCTTCTACTGATCGATTCTGCAGATCCCGGTAACTGATCATTATGCAATGGTTAAGCTTATGTTTTTTTTCTGAGACTGTTTGATTATGTTAAATGAATAGTCGTAAAAGTGTTCGATTAGGTTAGATATGTGCTTGACTTGAGATAAAGTAAGGGTTAAAGTTCATTCTTCTAACTAAAGAACTAATACGTTTTTTTGGGTTCTTTAAAGTATCAAATCATGATTTTTTTTGAGATAATTGTGAGTGTTTGTTGCTTGAATTAGTGTGGTCCAGTGGTCCGCACTACTTTCTCTTGATATGGATTAAAGCCTCATGAGTCAAGATGTTTTTTTTTTTTTTTTTTTTTGACTTTTCAAGTTTTAGTACATAGTATCGGAGACACTGTCGATTATTTTCTTGATATAAGTCTATTTCATGAACTTCCTCTATTCGTTTTCATATTAGCATTAAGTTGGATCTGAAAATATTCTTTGTTGATAGATCTTTTTGTTAATTTGAACTGTATGTTGCTTTGTTTGATCATGCAGACGTCTTAGAGGTCATGTTGTGAGTCACGAGAGGACCAAAGAGGTATATTTGGTATTTTGTTCATCTTCACTTATTGCTTACTGGATTTGATGAAGGTATCAAAAACAAAGAAGAGACTGAATGACTGGACAAATTTATTACCTTAGAGCTTTGGTAACCCTATTTCCTAATTAGTCTACCTAACAAAATAACACGATGCTTATTAATTGTTTTATGCTATTTCTCCTCATTTCATTATTCCTAATTGATTTTTTATTTTGGTTTCCGTTTGTTTTTTTATAGGAAATTTGTACCCCTTTAGCTTTTTTTTTTGTGCTTAGTGTATAGGGTGCACTAACCATTCTAACCACTTCAGCTATATGGATTGTTAATTTAGGTATTTCTGTGCTGATAGGATGCACACACCTGGGTGATATAAGGTTGGGGCTTGCCACTGTGATTTTGACATTAACCTCTGCCTTTGATCATTTTTATAATTTTATAGGTCCAAACAGTGACAGGCAATCCTATCATAATTTGTTTCTTTCTAAGCCTTTTCTTTGTTTTCTGATTGAGACTCTGACCCATTTGGGTCTTGGGGTTTCATTGAAAGCATGGGTTATGTAGGAGTTATAAGGGGTAGTGGGGTTGATGCCAAGGATATGTGTGAATTTGGCAACAAACCTGATGGATATGGGTCAGGGGAGGCATTTTCTAAAGACAATAATGTTGAAAAAGACAAATGTAGGTTAGAATAGAATACAATTGAGATATAATGGTTTCTGTGCACCAAGCATATACCAAACGTTCATACATATTTAGTGCTTTCAATGCACTGCTGGAAGGTCACCAAGTCTATAGAAGATATTTGTATCAGGAAAGGTATGCTGAGAATGTTGTGTTTGATATTGCCTACATTCTTAGTGTTTTCTCTCATATTTATAAGGATATTTTGTCCCTCTTGATTGTTGGTTTTAAACTATATTGGTGGTGCTTAATTGTCACATTTTATGATGGTGTCAATTACCAGCTTTTTAGCCTATGGCTAAAAGTAATAGGCTACCTAATAGGAATAAGTTCTTAATTGTGGCAATATGATTTGGTACATTAGTGAGGATCTTTGGCTATAAAAGCTCGAGTTCAAGTGAGGCCTAAATTTGAGATGATTATTAGCAAGGCAAAGTTTTTGCAGTTAAGTGTTTGGGTTTATATGATCTACGATATTGGAACATCGTTTCCAAAAAATATAGTGTAACAAGGACATGAAATGGGCTAAAGTGAGTTGGATGTAGATTGATATGGCAGGTATAGATAAAGACCACTTGATTGACGTCATTATGAGTATGGGGCTGGGAATTTTTATAGGAAAGATGGGCCGAACTGGGAATTACTACTGGAAGCTTATGGGCCCAAATGAATTGGTTGTTTCTAAACCAATAATGGGCCGGTAGTTTGGCTGGATTAGGAATTGGATACTCATTTTATTAAGGGTTATACTATAAGCTGGCAATAGATTGTGTTGGATTTTAAGGATCACATTATTGAAAAAATTAAGGGAGAATGGGTTTTGCATTATAAGATACGAATTACTTCTTTATGATAACTTTTTCATGAAAGTTACTCTTAAATGTTAATGGCACATATGTGATTAATATATTATTGGTCTCTTTGACGCAAAGTCAACCCTTTTAGTTCTGTATATATGGTCATGTATTAGTGACTCAGTTTTTTTTTTTTTTTTTTAATTTTACCTTAAGAGACAATTTTAAATCCTCAGAGCAAAGACTACACTCATGCTGTAGTGATATGGTTTCAATCATGACAGTTTATTCCAAGCTCTTTAACTTGACAACTTATTGAATTTGTGCTTTTCGTAGCTGGCTGGTTTGTATTTTTCTTTTTACAACTAATGCCTCAATTATTGTTACCTTATTTTTTTTTTTAAATTCAATGTAGAGACCCTTTCATCATTTACCTGGCTACAACATATCTATATAAAACATGCTTTTTGGTTAGTTGCAGACTCTTACCAACTTACTACGAGCCAAAGATGCATAAGTAATAGTGTTGGGATTGATTTTAGTGTTGGAAGATGTTATTTATACGAATTTGTTGGTCTTTATAGAAATGCCCTTTCCCTGATGGATGTATTTAAAGATTGCAGGTTGAAATTTGTCCAATATGTTGCAATTACTTGCTATACTCAATTGCAATTGGCTAAAGAATTTTTTTTCCTAGAGGCCAATGTTCCTAAAAGTCAATGGTATTCACTGTTAGGCATTATTAAAAGGCCTGCTAAAATTCAGATTGGTCGAAATAGGTGGTTCAATTGTTGGTACTTGGTTAAGTTTTGTAGTGGCTGTTGTAAGATGTGGAAAAACGTTTGATTTATTGCAGGCCAGCTGACTTCTGGAGGTGATATGGCAATATGCGAAGCAGAGTCAGGTTGTTGATTTCAAGTTGGAGAGTCAATTTATGTTTTGGTTTATCAGGTGTTGGAATTTTTGTTATTGGATGGTAAATTTTGAGTTATTTTTTTTATTATTAAGTGGGTTTTGGCTGACGGAATTAGTTGACAATTGTGGATTAGTTAGTTAGATGGGCCGTGAGTCGTTTTTATAAGATAGTGGATTGGTTGGTTTGGTCAATGTAAGTTAAGGTTTATTTTTTTTTTTGTGTGTGTGGGGGGGGGGGGGGGGGGGAGGGGGTGGACACAGACAGTTACATTCAATTTACTGGACTTTTGTACAACTTTTGGATCTCATAATAGTGAAGCAAGGCTTGCCAGACATGTGGTAAAGTTTTATATAACGAGGGAAAGATTGTTCACATGCTAAGCCCCACCTTCTATGGTAGGAAGGCACAACTTTGATAGTTTACTTTTATTGCTATTGACAATACATGTTGAAAATTTTACAATAGTTATTTTGACCAGCTTAGAAGCGGTGATACATCTGCTAAGTCGGGTTTATAAGGTGATGATATGGCTTCCCCTAAAGCAATGAGAAGTTATTCACATCTTAGATTGACTTCTCTTCTTGAAGAAGTGAGTATTCCCTTTTTTTTCTTCTTTTTTTGCTTTTAAACTCTTTATAGCCCTCTTATTGAAATTATAGCCATACAAGTCATATACGTCTTGCTTAGTGATATCTGAAACTGCAGCTGCATTGCGTTAGTATGTGCCCATAGTTTTAGATGGTATCAAAATTTTAAAAAGTATGCATTTTTATTTTGTTCTTACTATCCTTGGAAAAAGTATTTAAGTTGTGTCATGTTGTATGTAGGCGAACACAATTTGAGCTACAAGGTATCCTGGTCAATTTTCTGGATTCGAAGAATGTGTTCCCATGGTTATTACCAAAATGGCCCGTCATTGGTTAGTAAGCATTGTACTTTGTGCTTTTCTTTTTAAAGAACAAGAAAAAAAATATTTTTATTTGCTGCTATGTGAGTATTCTTAATTGGATTTTGTAAACCTCTAAAGATGGGAATTTGCTATGTGTATATTGATATAGGGGTGTGCACAATTTGGTTTGAATTTTGGATTAATTTTCATTTTGGTTTTCGGTTATTTGTATAAAACACTTATGTTAGTCAACCGTTGGGCCTTTAATTCTATGACCCGACTTAATTACAACTGAACCGGTATAGTCGGTTACCAAAGATATTTTCAATTTTCAGTTTTTCTATTAAACTACCATACATGATAGATAATAGTTAGTTTTGTGGAAAAACTTTAAGAAACTGAATTAAAAATTTGTGGTGGAGATAAGGGAAAGAGGATAAGAGGTTAAAAATGTTATTTATATACTTTTATTTATTGTAAATTAAATTTTCCTACCCGGAAAGTTTCCGGGTTATAACCTAGTTCAATTTATATATATTTAATGATGTTGCAGCCTTAAATCTTCCTATACTAATAAACAAAAATCTTTTTGTACACATGTCACTCTATGGTGCCTCCTCCCTTTTAATAATAGTATTACATATTAATTTTTATACACAAAATATAATATAATATTATTTAATATAGTTAGAGATAAACGTATAAATTCAAATTTAATTAATAATTATCTATAACAAATATAAATGTATCATATAATAAGTATAATATTATTTAATATAGTTAGAGATCAAACGTATAATTTCAAATTTAATTAATAGTAAATTACTTTTTGAGTCCCTATGTTTTAGTGGTTTTAACCACTTGAATCCAAAATAAAAAAATTAACGTTTAGAGTCTCTAACCGCTCATTCACACCCCCTGTAAAAAAATTCAAAAACCTTTTGTAAGGCCAAGTTCTCTAAGTTCTCACAACTTGTCGTTTTACCCTAACCATATATATTTGTTAAGATAAAATATATTATTTGGATATAAACAATAATTACTAATAAAGTATCAAATCACATGTACAAGTACTTATAGTATATAACTTAGAAGACTAAAATTACAAGCGGATTATCTAAATAAAGTACCAAATTATCTTTAAAGCGAACACTAAATGGTTTTTAAAAAACATATTTTTTTTTCTTTTTGCTATTAAGTATATAACATTATATTTACTTAAGCCGTGTAATACTCGTGTTCAATATTTTCTTCCAATTTTAAATTTATGTTACTATCAATATGCTTTCATCTTAAAAAATGGTACAACTTCCTAATAACATTGAGTTTTAAATATTAAACTTAATTTTAATTATACTACGCAGCTAAAGACATTTAGCATCATGCGAAATAAAGACATTATATAATATTATAAAAATTTTAATTTGAATATTTAAATGTCAACTACTAATTAAAAAAGTTGTTGTAGACGCTCAAATTTATAGTTTAAAAAACTTTAATCCTACTTTTTTAAACGTATACTTTATTTTTAGTATGATTTTTTTAATATGTAATATTTTCTATATAATGATGATATTCGTATCTTGTCTCATTATCCATATATCTAAAAATAGTATTTATATCATAGTATTTATTATATCATTAATATCCATAGTAGAATTTAATTACAGTTCATTTACCATAACCTCATAACTTATAATTATTTTTAAAAATACTTACAATTTTATGACCATTATTTTTTTATTTTTTAGTATTACTTCTTTTTAAGACATAATAAAATGGATTGTAGTATCTCAAAAGAGAAGTGAAAACTTAAAAAATTATTTTGAATAGCGAAAATATAATTGTTCTTTTATTTTACTATTTTATCTAAATAAGTCATTTCATTAATAAGGATTATATACAAGTTTATAATTTACATTTTTTCGTCATTTAACCCGTGTAATACACGGGGTTGTAAGCTAGTATTTTATAGACAAATATATGAAGCTTTGTGTATTTACTTCTTTCAAGGCCGGTCCAGTCAACCTTTAGAGAGTGGTGGAGTGGTAAAGAGTGTTTCAAATATCCTAGAGGTCTTGAGTTCGATACTTGCTTCCACCGGTTCTCTAAAGGCCACCGACCCGGTGCTTGCGCCGCGCTTTACCTGTTCCCCTCGGTTAGTCGGGTATTGGGGGGGACCCGGGGGTTTACCGTGTAAGCGGGTTCCCGCGGTTATCAAAAAAAAAAAAAAAAAAAAAAAAAAAAGGCCGGTCCAGTCACATTGTATTTTTTCTAATCTCTAATAACAATTCTCTTGATTAAAAAAAGTTATTATTTTAGTTGTGCTTTTCTTATATTACTATAATAAAATTTGAAGATGGAATAATTAATGATATATATACTCACTACATACACATTACCTACTACATAATTTATAATTTACTTGTACAGATCGTACTTTAATATAATATGTTAACATACCCTTTCAAGCTACATGTAGCTTGAAACAAATAATGAAAACCTAAGTTCTAATAAAAAGCCAAGAAGGCTATATCTAAAGCCCTGTGTTAAAGAGCTATTTTTTACTCGTGCTATTGCTTGATCCGTTTAATCTTCATTCTTTTTATTTTGCAGACAGTTGATGATTATTATTATGATGAATATTTAAAATTCAGGTGCAGTGTATTATATTTTCTATAGAAAACATTACAGGACAATGTGGGCATATATCCACTACATAAAATGATTTGCCAAGCCTCATGGTCGATATGAAATGCTTCAATGGACCGTGGTTATGAAAAGACAATGTCAAAATTACCACATGATCTAATAAATCACATTTTACTAACAACCAAAACTTTTTACACATAAATAAATAAGATTGATTATTACATCATTAATTCCTAAAATCAACGACGTCATGTATGCTTGTTGGTTAATTAAACTGCAATTTATGTAAAAAATAGACTCACGTATTTAAAAAGAAGATATAGTTGATGAGTATTGACTGTTGACTATCAACATACCTATAGTAATTATTTTTGAAGTAGAAAACATGTCACATACTTATAAAAGTACATACTTCTAATTTTCTCTCTCGCCAAACCCTAACCTCAGCCAAGACAGCTCGACGATGACGGTAAGTTCCGATTAGAGTGGAGAGTTCTGTCGGTATGCATATTGGTTGCAACCTTGACTAAACTCTGCTCTCTAACTGGAATCTGTCATATTCCATTCGCATCTTGGGGTAAGGTTAGACCTCCACACTGGTTGTATGGCGGGGAGAAAAGGAGAACGAAGAATGGAGGGACGTCCCGGATCGTCGGAATCGTAACGGGAGGAACGGGGACGTAAAGAAAGACAAGAACATTACTAAGTATTATGTGTCTAATCTCCCTTTCGGATGCACTCCATGGGAGGTGACGGAATTTCTTGGATACTATGGGGAAATTGTGGGGACGTACATCGCAAGGAAAAACGACAGAGAGGAAAATCGGTTTGGTTTTGTCACTTTCAAGAACGTTTTGGACGCCAAAGAGTTGGAAAGCAGGATGAACGGCACTAAAATGGGGAGACATATTCTTAAAGTTAATATCGCTAAATTTGCGGCGGAAAATGCTAGCATTATGGAGGCCACTGCCCAACATAAATCAATGGCTGGAAGTGGGAACATGGGGAAACAACACTATGGTCAGAATTCAGCACCGGAGATAAACAGACTCAGACAACCAGGTGGGAGTTCTTTTGCGGATTTGTTTAGAGATAATGGACGTGGTAGCGGTTCCCTGAATCGCAACCAGGAGGTCAAATCGTCTAATATTATTGTAGTCGACGATGATGTTAAAGCTTTTCATTACCTTTATTGTAGAGCCCTGGTTGGAAGAACGGTTAACCTTGCAACTTTAACAAAGATGGACAAAATTTTAGGGGAAGAAGGCTTCGAAGGAGTGGAGATTCATTATGTGGGGGGTATTTCAATCATGTTGAGGTTCAGGGACCATGAAGAAGCCACGGGTTTTCTCTTGAGACAAGAGAATGGAAAGAATGGTTTACGGTTTTGGACATGTGGGAAGGTCAGACCTTGTCGTATGAAAGGGTGGTGTGGCTGAACGTGTTCGGGGTGCCGTTGCACTTAGCGGATAATTCGGTGTTTAATAGAATTGCTCAAAAATTCGGCGTCATCGTTGAGCCAGCTCAGTTGTCCATTGATGATGGAGACATCTCAACTACGTGTGTGGGGATCCTGGTTGGAGAAGGTAAAGTAATCAACGACCCTATCACAATTAAATGGAAAGATAGAAGTTTCCAAGTTTGGATTGTGGAGGTTAACGATGTATGGGTTCCTGAGTGCATGGGAGTGGACGGACTGAAACCGGAAGTTAGATCGGAGGAGTTCCGGGCAGTGTCTCCGGCCGGGGGGTCGAAGGAAGCTGAAAAGGTAAAGGGTAACGAGGAGTCTTCGGGGTTTTCGAAGGAAGTCGGTTCAGATGCTCTGCATGGGGAACCCAATAATGCTTTCGATGAGCCTTTCAATGATAATTATGGTGGCGGACCTTCTAGAACTGAAGAGGAGCTTTTTAATGAAGGTGGGAATATTAATATTAGTTTGAATGGGTCTTAGTTGGATAAGGATATTTCGGACCCCTAAGTAGTCATTAATCAGTTGGGATCCAGTGGGGCCCATGTCATTTCTAGTCAAGAAAAGTCTCGAAACTCCTCTCCTTTTTTTCTTTGGAGTCCAAATAAACACTGATAGGCCCAAAAACAAATTATGCAGAACCAGGCCCAGACATAAACCTCCTAATCGTAATGGATCCTCTAGTCCAAACTTGGATATTAGGCCCAAAAAGCGAAGTAGGGAAGAAGGGGCTTTTTCTTTTGACCTCAATAGACAGGTAGCTGAAGACCAGACGAGTCAGTCGCAGAATAATTCTCAATTTGTTGAATTGGTCTCTGATGGGATGCAAGCGAGTCAGGAAAAACTGGATGGCGTCGAGAATTCCGATGTAGAGGTAGCCAGTGGGGCAAGTAATCAATACAGAAGGGAGAACAAGGAGAATAACTCGGATGTTCATGATAAAGGAACTACGGTGACTCAAGTTGAAGACGAGATTAGGGCTACTATCGAGATCGGGAATTCTGTGGGAGTCGATTTCAGCAACCATAATGAATTGATCAGTGAACTCGTTAGAGGAAAAGGTAATAATGTGGTTGATCAATGAATTTTATGTCTTTCAATGTTAGAGGAATTTTTGGGGATGCAAAGGCTGCTTGGATTAGAGATTTGAAGATCTCTAACAAAATCAGTGTCATCGCCCTGCAAGAAACAAAGACGTCTTCGGTTTCGAATTTGGTTTTATCTAAAATATGGGGAAGCAGGAACTTCGAATCGGCTTCAGTGGCTTCGGTTGGTCTCTCCGGGGGCCTCGTTTGGATCTGGGATCCAAAAGTCTTAAAGGTTTCTTCTGTCGTTCAGAACAGATTTTTTCTGATCATAAAAGGTTTGGTGGCCGGTAGTGGAGATCCGATTAACTTGATACACTTCGGATAAGTTACAGCTGTGGAATGAGCTCTCCAATGTTATCGATCCTTCTTCTGGGCAGTGGGTCATTGTTGGAGACTTCAACGCGGTCCGCTCTCAAGATGGGAGGAAACGTTCTAAGTTTAAACCGGTATGTTTAGAAAATTTTAACAACTTTATTTTTAACAATGGTTGGCTCGAGTACTCAATGCAAGGTAGAAAATTTACATGTGTTAGGGACAATGGGAGAAAGCTTAGTAAATTGGATAGATTTCTAGTTTGCTCGGATTTTTTTAATAAATGGCCGTCTGCATGCGTGAGAGTTTTGCCATTTCGATTCTCCGATCATTGTCCGATTATCTTGGAATTGGTTGATCTTAAATTCGGTCCTCGTCCTTTCCGAGTTTATAACTATTGGATAGGGAAACCGGGTTTTGAGGAAGTTGTCAAAACGGCAGTGGATGGTTTTGTGCCATTTGATCCCCCTGATTCAAGTCTTACTGCGAAGTTTGCTATTATTAGACCTGCTCTCAAGATTTGGAGAGACGAATTCTTAACCAAAGAAAACAAATCGGAAAATTTAGCTTTGTCGGAACTTGAAAAGTTGGAATTAGAGATGGAATCGAGGGACCTCACAGAGGATGAAGAGTGGATTATGGATGAAAACACGAAAATCATCAAAGAAAATTGGGGAAAGGAAAAATTTGGATATTAAACAAAGAGCGAAAGTCAAGTGGGCCATTGATGGGGACGGGAATTCTAAATTTTTTCATGCCATGGTGAATAACAGGAAAGCGTCTAATAGTATTCATGGCCTTTCGATCAACGAAGAATGGTGCTCTAAGCCGAACAAAATTAAAAAAGAAGTGTTCTCTTTTTTCCGCTACAAATTCAAAGAAGATGCCTCGTCTAGACCAAAATTGGTTTGTCACAATATTAAAAGGATTTCGGAAACTGAGGGTGAATTGTTGGTAGAGCCTTTTTTGGTCACTGAAATCAAGAATGCTGTTTTGAGTGTGGTGACGAACGATCGCCGGGACCCGATGGTTTTAGTTTCAAATTCGTTAAACACTTTTAGTTTCAGAATTTTTGATTCGTTTCATAGCAGTGGAGAGATCAGTAGTGGAAGTGGGTCTTCTTTTATCGCGCTTATTCCCAAAATCTCCGACCCGGTTTCTCTCAATAATTACAGGCCGATCAATTTAGTTGGAGTAATTAGCAAGGCTTGTAAGATTAAATATATTATGATTTAATATTTAATCTAGTAGCCATTATAATCATTTACATTATAGAGATCAAAATATATAATAACCTATTAAATAATTAGTTGGTAATTGTTGATGGACCATATTACCCTTATTAACTAATTAGGTTTCCTCCTGAGTGCTTATATAAGGAGAGTTATGTGGAGGTTAAGGGGTTACTCAGTTACACAATCAGACACACCCCATTAGTCATAACATCACATTCGACCTCCTCTCCCATAACCGAATTCCCTATTCAGTTTCTTAGCCACCATCATCAGTTAGCACCCTAAGGAGGAACCAGACCAAGATGACAATCATGTCAAACCTTATTGCTGCGACTCCATCTGGATTCTCTGCTGGACTGTGCTGATGCAATCAAAGGTATGTTTACATGTTTTCCCTCATGTATAAACAGAACTGATCCACATGTGGTATCAGAGCATATGTTGATTAGTCAGTTCTGTTTTCGTATCCATTATTCTGGGATCAAAAATCTGGAAAACGAAATTGTTAAAGCCTTGAAAAGTCACGATTGTTTCGAGTTTTGTTGCCGAAATCACTGTTTTCGGAAGTTAATGAATTAATGTTTTGACTCGAAATCATAATGGACAAACCTAATATTCGAAATCTGTTAACAAAATTCTTAAAATTTAGATTTCAGAACCCAGAATTATGTTTTTATTTTTTAGGGTTCATAATGTTCTTAGTTAAAATTCGAAATTTCCCTTATGTTTTGGAATGTGTTTTGAATTATGTAATGTTTTTCCTAATTTGATCTTATTTTATCTAATAAGTTGTTTTCGAAATCTGTTAATGAGATAAACAATTATGATTTTCGAAATTTTATGATAAAATTAGATCAATGTTATAATAGGAAACTCTATCAAAATTCATAATTTTCGAATTTTAGTTATGTTATCACAACAAACAGCCTTAAAGAGAGGATTCGAAATTAAATAGCCTTAAACATTTCGCACAAGATTGGATCACATAAGTGATAATCTGATCGCATAAGATAATCGCACAAGATCAGATTACATAAGAGATGATCTAATCGCACAAGACAGTCGCACAAAATTTGTACAATTCATTAAGCACATGGTACAAGTTAAGACTGCATAATCGCACAAGAATTGTGGATCGCACAAGACCTTACTAATCGCACAAGGCATTACTGATCCACAAGTTTTGGGCCTCATTGATCTCACGAGTGTTTGGGCCTTATTGATCGCACAAGTTTTGGGCTTTACTAATCGCACAAGACTTGGGCCTCACTGATCGCACAAGACTTGGGCTTTATTTACATCGCACAAGTTTTGGGCCTTATCGATCGCACAAGGCATTACCAATCGCACAAGGCATTACTGATCGCACAAGACTCGAAACCTCATTATTTTTTTTTATTTTTTTTAAGCTGTTTAATGTGATTAAATAATTGGTTTTGTAATCACTTAGTTAATTAATAAGGATCAAATAATGTTTTTACAAAACCAAAATGGCTTAACTTGAATGAGCTTCTGATGTATCAATTCTGGCCAAAGCTGATTTGATGCGTCTACTTATCGTTCAAGTATTACGAAAGCTATGTTGTGTGTGCATCATAAGCATGAATGTCTTAATTTCTGGCCAAAGCTGATTTAATTCATTCATAGATGGCATACTCAACAAGTGCATAACCAAAGTGATTGTCTCAATTTCTGGCCAAAGCTGATTTGTTACAACCACTTTGCACATATGCTTAAATGATTACACTTCTGGCCAAAGCTGTTTTGTCTTCGTTTAAGTAGAATTTTAGCTAAGTCTATTATTTTGATGTTAGTAATAGACATATCACAACATCTTCACATAATGATCCTTATGTTAATGATCCTTAATTAAGTTTTATGATCATTTCGTCTGCCTTATTCTTAGTACCCATAATTTTACTCACTATAATTTTTCTTCTATAAGTCTATATCTCATCCACTCTAATTCCTAAATCTAATTTGTTTTGCTTAAAGTTTCTATTAGAATTAGCTCTTAAATTCAATCCTTGATTATCTCTTAAGACACGATAATTCTATTGCTCTCTTCTGATAATGATTACTACAGAAGAAAGGTAGAGCATGATGATTATGATAAATCGAACATGATGTCTCTTATGATAATCAAGAACTCTCTAACATAATTGCTATCACTAAAGTTATTCAAGATTAAGTCTTTCCTAAGACTAATCTATTATTGTGGAATACTAACTAGAACTCCTAAGATGCATGCCTTCAGTTAAAATTATAAGCTATAAAGCTAAGTGGTATATGTGAATACATTATAATGTACAAAACCATGACCCATAAAGTTAAGGGCTTACGCATGGAAATAAGTACATTTTTTTTCAGTACATTACATACTAAGATTTTCACTTGTACAATTTGATGCATTAAAAATCAACTATAACACTCAAAAGTACCAAAGTATAATGAGTGTGTTGATAAGCAACATATGTACAAAGATATAAATATTAGAAACTAGAAAATAAGTTGGTACTCACCTTACAACCACTTAAAACTTTAAAAGAGGATTGTTCTAAGGTCCATAGACAAAATACAAGTACAAAATCCCAACTCTAAGGTTCTTCAAGGGAAAATCTCACTGCATAATTATGCCATTAGACTAGACATAAGCAACGAGACTATCCATTATTCTAAAGAACAGTTGGATAAATTAATTAGATAGTCACTTATTAAAGATATTTAAGTCTGATAATTTTAATATTCCTTTTAACACATGATTAGTTGACTCTAGTTCCATACGTTTCCTTACCAGAACTCGACAAATAACTAACATGAGAGTTAGTGACAAAATTAATTGTTAAGACTATAAGAACCATAATAAGCAATCTTCTAACAAAGCTATTCGATACCTTACAAATTCTGAATATTAATCAGAATACAGTATCATTACTTAGGCTATGTCATGAAGGTTGTGAGGTTTTTATAGTCAACATAAAGTCACACTTACCTTAAACTCTCATCTTATTTGTTCTAAATATCTGGATTGAAACATTATTATGATGAAACTAGATGATACCTTACATTTTTTCACAACTTTTGTCATCATGAAAATGAGAATTTGACAAAAGGAAAATGAGACTTATAAATTTCATCCATTATAACCGAAATTCATGAGAAATCATGACATGGTTAATGAGGATGATTATTCAACTAATCTCATTCTAAGTGATTTTAAATCATGACATTAAAGCCCTAAAATATAACTTAGCTTAAGGAATAAGTATGGGTCCATCATAAGTCATTCATTGACATTAGTGGAACTTATTCAAAATGGAATATTCAGACATAATTCATTTATCATTTGAAAGACTATCAACTTGTATCTAAATTTTGTCGCATATGGCCCACGGTCTTAGAAGAAATCTATTCATATACGTACTTTATAAGATTTCTATTAAATATGTCCCTAAAGTTTCTTATGATATCTGGACATTAAAGAAATCAAATAAAGTCTAACGTATATATGATAGGTTCCCACGTCACGTAACTCATTGAAACTTCTCTTGTAGCATTCTAGAGATATTAAAGATCAGTGGGAGCATTAAGTGTCTTAATAATAACTTGTAATAGTTGCAAGAGGTGGGGGAGTGAAAATTTTACATTACCTAAATTTACACCTCTTGTCCAAGACATCGCTCCATCACGACACTATTCTATCAAAACTTATCTCCTTAAATCTAATGCTACTCTTACAAAAGTTTCATTATTGCCTAATTATGGGCGCACTTAGATTTCTTACCTAAACTAACATAATCCTCAACAAGAGAAACTACAACGACTAACGTCATGAACTCGTTTCTCTATTAGAATTTGTTGGTCGTTACATATTGACCCTAAGCATGCTGAGTTCCTAAAGATTTCTAAGGTTAGTGGGAGCAGTCAAAGTCCTTATCATGATTTGCAAGGAATACAAGAGGCGGGGGGAAGAGTGTCATTAAATTTCACTCCGAATTTAACTCCGATTACACCTCTTGTACACCATACTGCACCAACTCTTACAAACTTAGAATGAAAATGATAGCAACCTAACCAAGAGCTAATCCATAAAATTGAAACTTCTAATGAACCCAATAATCAACTCAGGAGGTCATCTAGGTTTAAAAGCCTACTAACTTTGATGATTACATAACCTCCCTAATTAAAGTTGAAATGGATTTTGGAAATGTTTACTGATCCTATCTCTTCAAATTAAGCCATTAGTGTCAATTAATCTTCTAAATGGAATAAAACAGTTTTCTAGTAAAACTGATTTTATGTGTTCGTATAACGTTTGGGATTTGATTGAATTACCTAAGAGTGTTCATAACTAAATCAAATCCTAATATAAACGTTAAGACACAAAGGAGCATGATTGATTGTCAAAGGTTATACTTAGGAAGGGATAAATTATCAAAGATTTCTTTGAGGATCATCATTGTTCTAGTAGCTTATAAGTTATAATAGTTTAAGGCTACATTAGATGAACATTAAAAACAATTTTCCCTAACAAATGGCTAGCATATTTACATGTTCATTAGATAACAACCTAAAGTTTCAAACTGAAGGTTAAAGAACACTTTATTTGTAAGCCAATAATATCCATGTATGGGTTAATGCAAACATCATAATGTGATGAAAAGCTAACGTAATTATTTTCATCAAGAATCAAGTGGATAAATGTACATACCTCAAAATGAGTGGGAGCAACTAAGATAAACTTGTCTATATAGATGACATTCTTTTGACAAGTATATGTTACATAAGTCAAAGCATTGTTAACACAAACATTGATATAATAAATCTCAGAGATATCTCTTACGTGATTGATATCATAACATACTGAGATAGACCTAATGGGATATTAGTTCTGTTCCATAAGTTTAACATTAAATGGGTCCTTACGTATGTAACAGACAATAGTGCTTTCCTTTAGAGGATAATAGGGTAAGTGAGATTATTTATTTACGCTTCATTATTTGGAAGCCTTATGTAAGTTTAAGTCTATACTCGTCTAGATATTACTCACATTGCAACACACTAGATATGTCTAGATTGATGTGAAGCATCTTATGGAGTATTAAAATATCTTTAAAGGAAACGAGAAGCTATAATTTGAAGAAGAAGTGAGAATTAAAACCGGTTTATTACTCTAACTTTGAAATATTCAAAGATGACAAAATGTAATTTCGGGTATATCTTTATGTTAGCAGACGAAACCTATCTCATGGAGAAGTCATAATGGACTGATATTAACAACCTAAGTTATAACGACATGATATAGTCACTAAATGTTGTTAGAAATTTATCAGTGGACTCATAAGTTTATTAACTCCATATAATTAATGTTTTGAAGACTTAGTGTGATAAAGTCAGCTACCATAACTCCTTGAACAGTAACAGTTCAAGAGGTGCTGCATTAAATTTCGATACGCAATTAATTATTCGTTTATGAACGAATTGAGGAAACTGAGTTTTGTATCGAATACATTCATGATATGCTTAAGGATCCTATAACTGAAGGGCTATTACCCATAAGTCTTATTAAGAGAGCTCAGAGACGGGTATTAATTGACGGCCATGCGCAACAGCGTATCGTACTATGAATGACTAAGTATTAGTTAATTTTCCTCATCAGTTTGATTTTGTATGTCTCTAAGAATATGTCAAGCTAGCATAATGGCATATAGACAAATATAGTTACAAATCAAACAAAGGGCTTATGCGTATTTTGATCATAACGATTAGGTTTTAAATTAAGGCTATAGTATGATTAATGGGGGTCCTGAGTCGCATAATGATTCAACGGCTGTATTTTTCTGCTATAGTACTTGTTTAAGGCTAAAATGAGTGTTAACTCCTGATCAGGCTTATCTAATACTCATAGTAAATGATTACTCGGCTAAGTGGGAGAATGTAAGATTAAATATATTATGATTTAATATTTAATCTAGTAGCCATTATAATCATTTACATTATAGAGATCAAAATATATAATAACCTATTAAATAATTAGTTGGTAATTGTTGATGGACCATATTACCCTTATTAACTAATTAGGTTTCCTCCTGAGTGCTTATATAAGGAGAGTTATGTGGAGGTTAAGGGGTTACTCAGTTACACAATCAGACACACCCCATTAGTCATAACATCACATTCGACCTCCTCTCCCATAACCGAATTCCCTATTCGGTTTCTTAGCCACCATCATCAGTTAGCACCCTAAGGAGGAACCAGACCAAGACGACAATCATGTCAAACCTTATTGCTGCGACTCCATCTGGATTCTCTGCTGGACTGTGCTGATGCAATCAAAGGTATGTTTACATGTTTTCCCTCATGTATAAACAGAACTGATCCAACAAGGCTATCTCGAAGGTTATGGCAAATCGGATAAGGATAGTTTTAGATGGCGTTATTTCCGAATCCCAATCGGTTTTCTTAAAAGGTAGATTCATCTTGGACGGTCCTCTAATAGTTAACGAGCTAATAGCATGGATCAAAAAGAGGAAATCAAAAGCTTTCTTCCTTAAAATCGATTTTGAAAAGGCTTACGACAATGTGAGTTGGAGTTTTGTGATCAACGTGCTTGCTCAAATGGGTTTCCCGAATAGATGGTGTAAATGAATTTCGGGTATTCCTGAATCGGCTAGTTCTTCCGTTTTAGTGAATGGAGCTCCTACTTTTTTATTCAGATGGGAAAAAGGTATGAGACAGGGGGATCCGTTATCTCCTTTTCTTTTCTTAGTTGTGATGGAGGCTTTAACTTGTATGCTCAATCGGGCACGAGAGACGGGATCGTTAAAAGGCATTGCTTCCCCTAATAATGGACCGGTCATTACTCACCTTTTGTATGCGGACGACGCCATAGTTATGGGAGAATGGTCTAAAAATGAGGTGGTAAATAGTGTGAGAATTCTTCGGTGTTTCTACTCGTGTTTGGGGCTTAAAATTAACATTGACAAATCAAATCTCTATGGCATTGGAGTAGGTAATGATGAGATCGGGGATATGGCTACCGAGGTGGGTTGTAAACCGGAATCTCCTCCTTTTAAGTATCTTGGCCTTATGGTGGGAGCTAACATGAACCGCATAAGCAATTGGCAACCGGTGTACGATACTTTTCGAGCTAGACTTGCTAGTTCACCTTTTATCGATCGGAGGTAGAGTGGTTATCATTAAAGCGGCTTTGGAAAGTCTCCCTTGCTACTATTTTTCGCTTTACAAAGCTCCCCAAAAGGTGATTTCGAATTTGGAGGCTATGATTAAAAAATTCTTCTGGGGAGGTTCATCCGAAGAAAGGAAAATGCATTGGGTTAATTGGGACCGAGTGGCGCGTCATGTGAAAGAGGGAGGGTTAGGTTTGAACAAACTCAATGAGGTCAATATATCTCTTCTGTCGAAATGGGGATGGCGATACAAAACGGAAAAGAATAATCTATGGAAGCGAGTTATAGATGTGTTTCATTTCAGCCGGGTAGGGTGGGAATGCATTCCATTTAAGAGAACATTTCACGGCGTTTGGAACAACATTGCGAAAGTGTTCATTAAAACTAAAGTTGGCTGTTCCACTCTACGAAATTTTATGGTGGGAGTTGGGAACGGAAACGACATAGCTTTTTGGTTAGACCGCTGGGTTTCTTCGGAGCCGCTCAAACAGTTATTCCCGGACCTTTTCAGGATGGAGTCGGAAAAAAGATGTCGTGTGGCGGACCGGATCAGTCAACATGGCGCTGTTCAGGTTCTTTCATGGAAATGGAAATCGAATCTGGTTGATTCGGGCTTGCTGATTAACGTTCAGTAGATTGAGTCCCTTCTGAACAATATCCAGATATCGGTCGACTGCGATAGGTGGAAATGGGCTTCGGATTCTGCAGGTTCTTTCTCGGTTAAAAATGTTAAAAATCTTCTTCTTTCGGATTCCCCGAGTATCATCGGTTACAAAATGGAATGGTGTAAATGGATTCCGTCTAAAATCAATTTTCACACATGGAGGATAGAACTGGATAGTATCGCTACGGGTGAAGCTCTGCGAAAAAGAAATATTCAAGTGGGTGATTCATTGTGTCGATTGTGTGGAACGGACGAAGAAACTGTTGATCATTTGTTCATCGCGTCTAACGTTTGGAACGGTATTAGCACGTGGTGCAATATCCCTAGTATATTTGCCTTCTTGATAAAGGATTTGTTGGATTTTCACTTGAACATTAACGGGTCGGAGAAAAAGAAGTTAGCGGTTCAAGGAATCATCATGATAGCGTGTTGGAGCATTTGGAGGGCTAGAAGAAATAATTTGTTGTTTTCTAATAAACCCATAAGAATTGATAGCATTGTTAGCGAGACCAAGGCGTTGGGGTTTCTTTGGTGGTCGAACAGATCTAAACATAAAGGGATAGTTTGGAGGGATTGGTGCACCTTTGTAAATATGTAATTGTCTTTCGGTTGTAGTTTTTTGGTCGGCCCGGTTTGGGTCGGCTAGGTTCTGAATGAAGTTTACCTTAAAAAAAAAACTGCAATTTATGTGTGTAACAAAAAAAAAAGGTAAATAGAAACGATACAAATTTATACACATATCATCGTTTATATTGTCCACCTCAAGATAAACAATTTTACATACCATTCTTTTTTTAAAAGCCAACAAAATCAATACCGAGCACTCTTAGGGCACCTATCAGATCAAACGGAGTATTCCGAGAGTATCCTGAGTCCACCATCAATTCCAGGGAAAACCCGATAACCCATCTGCCCGTAAACATGACGGTGAAATTACCAGTAAAACCCGTTTGGCCCGTAGGCACGACGGTGACATACCACTTATATCCTTCCACGGCTCTTCAACAATTCGCCATATACCGCCAACAGAGATTATTGATTAAACAAAAATAAACACAAATCCACAACAACGCCGTTTCCAAAGCCAAACCGTTTTAAACGGTTTAGTGACCACAATACACAACCGATGCTAATTCTCAAAGGGCATTTGTGTCTCTCAAATCTGCTAGCTACATGGGAAGATGTCGGTTTTTATTTGTGTTGATTGTTATTATTTTTCTGTTATAGATATATGGTGATTGTTGTGTAATGTTGCTGCTGATGTGAAGTGTGTTGAGGATGCTATTAGATGTGGAGGATCAGCTCCAACAAAAGCTGATTGTATAAAGAATATGTTGAGGTGTTTGGTTGAGAAGAGAGTGGAGTTTTGTTTGGAGTACCTTAGGGATTTGTCTGTTGATGAGGTTAAGATGGACCTTTCTCGGTTTAAGGGGATCGGCCGAAAACGATATAATTTGATCATTTGTTGATATGTTGTAGGTTTCATATTTTGAATTCATATTGGATAGGTTTTTTAGTTGTGTGATCTTGCTTTCGTGTGTTTAATTAGACTATTATAGTGATTGAGTGGAACGTTTCAACTTTTCGTAAGGAGTTCAACCAAAGGCGGTTATAACTGTTGGTAGCTAGCAGCTATATCAATAGGAATTGTTAGGCTGGGTGTTGTGGGCTAGCGGCTAGCGTTATTTTCCACCTCGGCACATTAAAGCCTCCAACACCATGGCAACCAAAGGGGGTGTCAAAGTGGGCTCCGCCAAGCCCAGAGGGAGAAAGAGTGGGACCCATGTGCAAAGAACCAATCAAAGATTTTCTGTTTTTTTCACTTTTTTCTTTTTTTAATTATTAGTTAACGCACACTGCCACACTGGGTTAGTTAAAGGATGAGCTGGTTAAAGCCCCTCTACTTATGTGGCAGTGATGTGACGCTTTAACTAGCTCATGCTAGCCAAACCACACCGTATATATAGCCTTAGTGGGAACACCATAAGTAGTAACTAAGTTACTGTTGACAACCAGTTGTCACTAATGCACATTTGCTTCTGGTGAGCAGTTGCTACTGATGATCATCATCTTCCATGCAACAACTCACCAGTTATGCAAATCTGAAGCATTTCCACTGAAGCTTCTTCATGGTCAGATTGGTGCATAATAGGTTTCACAATTTCATGAGGATTGATTGTGGTTAAATTATTATCAAGTATTGTTAATACTACGCGTCTTAGTGATCAGGTTAAAGTGGTTGATTTATGATTTAAATGGATGCTGGTTGCTTGTGTACTGATGTTTCATGGGATTTTTACATATTCCCCCTCCTACGCCTCCTTATTACGTATTTCCCCAAACCAAAAAATCAATTACATATTTCCCTATTTTTTGAGTTGTTCATCACGCATAATCACCTCGTAGTTGTAAGTTTTACTATATGAATTAGTTTTTATAATTACTGGTAGAATTGTTCATCTTGTTCATCACACATATGATTTCTTAATATGATTCCTTGATATGCTGCTGTTCAACTTCTACACGCTTCAGTATCATTCCATGATATGATTTCTTATTATGTAATTGATATGATTTCTTATTTTTTAATTGATAATGGATGATTTCCGTTGATAAAAGCTTTTGTTTTTTTAGTTTTATTTTTAAATCTGTATAAATTGGAAGATGATAATTTCAGTATCATCCCATTACTTTTCGTTTTAATTTTTTAACAATGTATATTTTATCGTAAATCTGTAGTTTTAGATTATTAATATGCAACAATTTTTTGGTTAAACGGGTCATGTTTTTGTCAACCCACAGCAAGTCTTTTTGTTTACGGGTTCATGTGTGTGGCACGTTTATGGGTTTGTGTCATGTTCGGGGGGTTCAACCCGTGAATAGGGCCCATTCAACACCCCTAACTTAAACGCACACTAATAATCGTTACATTCCCGACAAGAACTTCGGCAATCAAAATTGTATTTGAGAAAACAACAACGAAGACAACAGGAAATTTATCACAACTGCCACCATTGGAGATACCTCAACTACCCGAACAATTTCGGCCATCAACTAACCGAGGGAGCAGTGATTTTGATGTTACTTACCTCGATTCTGATCTTCGGATCACACGAGGAGATAGAGGTGAGCTTAGAGTGTTTGTGATCTCATAAAAATGTAATTTGAATTTTGAAATCACATTTCTTCATATGTACAATTATACAATATGATCTACAGGTTCATAAATAAGAATGCAATATAAATTTGTTACAGATTCAGTTCTCTAAAAGTTTATTATCCATTTTGTTACAAGCTCAATTAACGCTTTTGTTCTTCGTGTGTTCTACTGTTTAATCATGTGGTTTTTGGCACACCCCGTCAATGCAACCAGAGTCTGTGGTTGACGGGTTTTTGTTTCTCGTTCTGGAGGATCTTGTGGTTCCTTCGCCTTGTTTCTTTCTCGATTTTTTCACATTTGTTTCTGGTTCGGGTGTCTCTGACCCGAGAATTGAGTTCTTGATTCTCCTGGCACGACTGCTTTCATTGACTGAAGATTCACCGTTGTTGCTCTTGTTCTTTCTGGACCTGTGGTTAGATGACTCATGCCCGTGAGACGACCGCCTGCCTGCTTTGTCTTGCCTTGTGTGGGTCACCTAGTGAAGAGTAACAAGTAGAAGAATTGGGGTGAAACTACTTAATCTGGGTAAATATGTAATTGATTTTACATATTAGAATGGAGAAATATGTAAATATTCACTTAATAAGTCATTAAGGGTAAAATAGTCATAAAAAAGAGTCATTTAAATGAAAAGGGGAAATATGTAATATATATGAGTTAGGGGGGGGGGGGGGGGGGGGAATATGTAATTGATTTTTTGGTTTGGGGAAATACGTAATAAGGAGGCTTAGGAGGGGGAAATATGTAAAAATCCCATGTTTCATCTTCAGCAGGACGATTTCTCTGTAGATACACATGTAAGTTGGCACTCGTA
This sequence comes from Helianthus tuberosus, assembly GCA_030545235.1. Classification (NCBI taxonomy): domain Eukaryota; kingdom Viridiplantae; phylum Streptophyta; class Magnoliopsida; order Asterales; family Asteraceae; genus Helianthus; species Helianthus tuberosus. Next base: position 80,588 of record JARYGA010013505.1, read on the forward strand.
ACGTTATTAAGACGTGATACTTATTAGGGCTTTAGTTTGATGTGGAGACATTTGTACATATTTTTCGGATTGCAAAGGCAATGGGACACGAAACGAAGATATCTTCATCTGAACACGAGGATACCAAATGAACTAAAGTTTCACCTAAACTGTCTGTTATTCACCCATGGTAAGGCCTGCAGAGCATGCGTAAAGAAAGAAGTACTTGAGGAAAGCTTAGTTTTCATCCTTTTAAAATATTCATTGCACTTTGCTGATATGTACAGAAGACTGAATTAGTAGAGATTTTTGGATTGGTATGTTATCTCCTTCGTTGATTTTACGCTTGCAATTATCCAACTCTACACGCCCCGCTTGCGGTATGCGCATATAATGTATATATGTGTGGCCGCTTGGGGGACAAAAGTGAAAGTGCACTAATTTTAACGTTATTTTACTAATTTCGTGAAAATAACGTTAAAAGAGGGGAATGGTTAATCTTGCATCATGTGGTAGCGTTGATAGCCGAAAGACAAAGGGGTACATGCACTAATCGACTTTTGTCTCAATTGCTGAGTGTTATGTGTCTTATGTCCAGGGGCGAAGGATAAGAGGGGCGGGGAGGGGGCGCCCGCCCCCCCGAATTTTTCGCTCAGTAGTGTTATATATGTAGTTTTCATATAGAAATTTATGGGAATATACGTTTTCGCCCCCCCGGTTCTATAGAAATTTTTGGGTATATACGTTTTCGCCCCCCCGGCCGAAAAATTCAAGCTTCGCCACTGCTTATGTCCAAGGCTTGATGCAAAACTACTATCGAGCCGGGGGTTTCACTGGAAGCAGTCTCTCTATTCCTAAAGGGTAGAGGTAAGGCTGTCTACATCCTACCCTTCTCAGACCCTAACTTAGCTTTGCTATTGGTGGGATCCTACCCTCCTCGTGATTTTTTAAACCAAGCTTGTGTTGTGTGTATATTGTTTGCTCTGATGACCAGAATTTGTGTAGTGTTTACTGCACTTGTGGATAAGACCAACAAATGGGATTGATAAAGTATGCGGTATCAGATTTGGAAAATCTTGATCATTAGCAAAAAGTTACAAGTATTTTGCAAAAAAGTTAAAGTTTGGTAAGATGGTCCAACATAAAAGTTGGTGGTTTTAGAAATAACGCCTGAGCTTATGTAACCTAAACGCCTCGAATGCCTCGTGGTTTTTTAAACCAAGTTCGTGTTGTGTGTATATCGTTATCTCTAATGAGTAGAACTTGTGTAGTGTGTGCTGCACTTCTGGATAAGACCAACAAATGGGATTTGATTAAAGTAGGCAGTATCAAATTTGGGAAATCTTGATCATAAATAACACCCAATAGGTTTCAAGCATTTTGAAAAAAGTTCAAGGCTGCCATTAATCCAATTGGTAAGATGGTCCAACATAAAAGTTCTGCTCACTTTTAGCTTTAGGTTTGTTGTTTAAGTATTAAGTATGTTCTTTTACTTAGTGGACTGTGTATGAATCTTTATAAATTAATCCATAAACATCACCTTCCACTTCTACCTTTGTATATATGTTTGGCAAGATATGTCCAATTATTATTTCCAAAAACGTCAAGTTGACAGTAGTGTCTTTGTGTGTAGAATATTATAAATATAGACAAATGATCAAATACAAATAACTTTAACTTACAAAATGTATGAAATAAAGGTTTTGTTGAAAAAACGCGGTGACATTTTCGTAATTATTTACATGGTAGAGTAATTATCAAAATTACTCTACAAATGATCTTGTAGAATAATTTTGATCTTGTAGAATAATTTTGTAAAATTTTCTTGTAGAGCAATTTTGATCTTGTAGCGTAATTATCAAAATTACTCTACCAGTGTATCTTGTAGAGTAATTTTGATCTTGTATGGTAATTATCAAAATTACTTTACAAGTGTATCAAAATTACTCTGCATCAAAATTACTCTACAAGTGTATCAAAATTACTCTGCAAGTTTATCAAACAACATACAATTCAAAATTACTCTACAAAAACATTTGTAGAGTAATTATGATACTTTACAAAATTACCTTACAAGATCAAAATTATCATACACGATCATTTGTAGAGTAATTATGATACTCTACAAAATTACTCTACAAGATCAAAATTACGCTACAAGAACATTTTACAAAATTACTCTACAAGATCAAAATTACCTTACAAGAACATTTTGTAGAGTAATTTTGATAATTACTCTACAATGTAAATAATTACGAAAATGTCACCGCGTTTTTTTGGCTTTTTCATACCTTTTGTACGTTTTTTACGATAAGAAACTTCGTACGTGAACTTTAACTCTATAAATATATCATGTTTGTCATGTTCTCTAAGAATTAAAATGAAAACACTTAAAACCCCTAGTTGGTTTTATTTAAATTCTGAGTGCCTTTTAGATTGGTGGCATTTTAACCCTTTGTTAATCTCCTTGTTGCATATTGGAAGTATCTATTTCTTGATCCTAAAAGTTGATCAATCTTGGTAAAAAAGTGAGCAAAAGTGAGCAACTTTATGACATCTTAATCTTATATTAATACAACTTGTAGAATTTTATAGTGCTTAATGGTACATATAGCATAAAGTCTTACCATTACTTGAAGCCTATGTGATTATAATATACTTTCTATAAATAGGTAATCCTAGATTTGTAAGAAGTGTACTACTATCTTTCCTATCTCAAACAATGGTAGCTGTTACCTCTAACTTAGAATCACTTGAAATTGTTAGTCATAAAAAGCTAAAACTATTTGGCTTTCTGATTGATCCTTGTGCAAAAGGGTCCAAAGATGGTGAATCGATCGTCGAAAAGAGGGTTTCCATCCCTTCAAATGTTAAGAAATACAAATGTCCGTTTTGCTGCAAGAAGTTTGTGAATTCACAGGCTCTAGGAGGCCACCAAAATGCTCATAAAAAGGAAAGGTTGGAGAAGAAAAAGATGGAGATTCAAGCTAAAAAGGCTAAATTCAGTCTTTATTTTGGGTCTATATTGGATCACACCCATGATTCTAGTTTATCTTTCAAGAGTTTTTCATCCTATTTTAGCTTCTACTACTCGGAAGTGTATCCAAATATGAACTTTAGCAATACCCGTATAGCCAACTCGTCTATCCTAGATTCCTGTTCCAGGTTCCAGCAAGATGGTGCTACGTTCAGGATCGGGGAAAATGGCACTTGTTAAACTTCTTCGGAAGTTTGGTCACTGAAGTCTTTTCCATATACGGGTTGGTGTAAAAATTTCAAGAATTTCATATTTATTAGAATCATCATCTTGTGATATTATTTCTGATTCTTTAGGACTACTGTTGGGACTTGGGAGAAATGAACAGGTTATAGGTATTATAAGGGGGGTAATATATTTAGACTACTTGATGTGTAGAAGAAGTCCACCTGAACCAGGTGACTGGTAGTTTGAGTTATGGTAAGCTTAGTTAACATGATTACTTGTATTTCGCACCAGCATGGACATTGACGCGGAGCGGAAGTGATAAAATGCTAGATACGTTCTAGCAAACGTTTTGAGACAACCCAAATGGGGTTAAGTTTATTATAATATCAAAAGTTGTGTTAAACATTGCACATAAGCCTTTTATTTATAGGCCGGTCTACTAGACTACGCATTTAATTCGCTCTAAGTAACCTACACATTAACGAGTGACATAATCGAAATAAAAGAGTATAACTGTAATGTTAATTTCGGTTGACATAACCTACATCTAGAATTAATCAAAAAAAATAATAAAACAAACACTCTAAAATAAAATAAATTTTTAATTATTAAAAAGGTCTTATAATTCTTATTTATGTAAATTAAGTATCTTTTTTCACTCTTCTTTCACATTTACATCGGTTCACAAACGAATCGCTCCTTCGAATTATCAGACTTAGATACAAAGCTTAAGTAGTTTGTGAAAATTTTAGGTGCCCGGGACTTGAACGATTTAAGTGGGTCTTATTTAAATGGCATTAGAAGCAAGTACACAAAAAGAACACCGAAAACAAACTCAGTAACTCACTACGGATAAATTGTATTGTTTTTTAGATTTCTATTGTTAAGAAGCTAGGTTTTGCCCCGCCCGCGTTGCGGGGCACTAAGCCAAATATTTCTCGTTCATATACGTCTGTGTTTCGGTTACTTGTACATACTACTTATAACACGATCTCAAAAAACATTACACCGAGAAAACCAATTAAAACAAAACACTATCAATACTTTTGCTAAAAAAAACTAAAACGATAAAAGACTATAATTTTTAACTGGGGTAAAATTGTAATTTTTAGGACAAATGAGCGTGTGTCACGCAACCGCCTGACACGAATAAAAATTACACCGAGTCAACAATTAAAACAAAACACTACCATAGATTTGTCAAAAAAATTAAAACAATAGCATGACTGTAATTTTACACTGGGGGCAAAATCGTAATTTGACAGAAAAAAACAAAAACAATGGCAAACCTATAAATTTGAAACCGAGGGAAAATCGTAATTAGGATGGATGGGAAAAAACAAAACAAATGGCAAAACTGTAAATTTAAACGGGGGAAAATCGTAATTTCGCTAGACCAATGGGGAAGTGTCAGGCAGCTGTGGGAACAAAATCGTAATTTTTGAAATGGGAACAAAATCATAATTTTGAACAGAGGGCAAAAGCGTAAATATATTTTGAACTGTGTGCGACATTATAATTTTAAACTAAGGGCAAAATCATAATTTTGAGCTAGGGGGGGGGGGGCATAATTTTATTTTGAACTGCGGGCGAAAACGTTATTTTGACCTGAGGGCAAAATCGTAATTTTTAGCTAAGGGAAAAACATAATTTAATTTTGAACTGGGTGCAAAAACGTAATTTTATACGGAGGGAAAAGCCGTAATTTTAAACTGGGAATAAAATTAAAAAAATGGTTTTTGAACTGAGTGCAAAAGCGTAATTTGAAGCTAGAGGCAAAAATATAATTTTATTTTAAACTGGGGACAAAAACATAATTTTAAACGAATGACGAAACCGTAATTTTAAACCGGAAATAAAATTAAATTAAAAATGGGTTGATCCAATAGGGAAGTGCCAGGCAAGCTGCCTGACACTATTCCCTCAACTTGAGATTGTATATGTAGTAAACTAGTTGATGCCCCGCCCGCGTTGCGGGGCGATGGCCGAATAATTCTCAATCAATTAAGAAAACATTATTATAGTTTTGTTAGGAAAAAAAAACTAAAACGATGACAAGACCGTAGTTCTAAGCTCAGAGCAAAACTGTAGTTTGTCAGGATAATGAGCGAGTGTTAGGCAGCTCCTTGACATGGAAAAAATTAAATCGAGTCAACCAATTAAAAAAACACTTTTATAGTTTTGCTAAAAAAAATTAAAACGATAGCAATACTGTAATTTGAACTAAGGGCAAAGTTGTATTTGTTGACTTGGGTAAAATCGTAAATTGCCAAAAGTTAAAGTGATGGCAATACTATAAATTTGAACCAGAGACAAAATCGTAATATAACTTTGCACTAAGGACAAAATCGTAATTTTAAGCTGAGGACAAAACAATATTTTTAATTTGAACCGGGGCAAAATCAAAATTTTGAACTGAGGGCAAAATCGTAATTTTGAATTAGGGGCAAAAGCATACTTTTATTTTGAACCGGGAAAAACATAATTTTAAACTGAAGGCGAAATCATAATTTTTGAAACGGGGCGAAAATGCGAAATCATCATTTTTAGTTTGGGGAAAGCAAAAATTTATTTTGAACTGAGGCCAAAATTGTAATATGGGGATAAAACCATAATTTTGAACCGAGGGCAAAATCGTAATTTTGAGCGAGAGACAAAAGCATAATTTT